>JAUTXX010296221.1:0-12534 GCA_032273605.1 Panulirus laevicauda | reverse complement strand
TGGAATGATGAATAAAATGGTGAAGAATATATCTAAAATTAATGTTGAATGGATATAGAAAATGTGAATGGCATCATGGAAAACTGTTTGTGAGAATAATGGAGTAACAAGTCTTAATTATTATTGGCAGGAAATTTGGTATGATTTTGATATGTTGAAAGGATTCTTGAACCCCGTATAGGTGAAGATCAGGTTTAAGCACTTAGGCAGGCAGTGAAAGTTGCGAGAGAAGAGAAAAGTGTATACAGCATTTGCAGATTTAGAAAGCATATGTTGAAGTAAACAGGAAAGTGCTTTCAGGGCTCTTAATGTTGATATGAATTGAAGATTATGAATATGCTTAGAATTGTGATGATTGAATTAGTGTTATTGTGATTGTATATGGTGTTATGTGATTGGTTTGAAATGAATGTGAAAGTACATAAATGTTGTCTCTGATTATCATATAACCTCTGGACCCCTTTTATATGGCTCCTGCAGGTTCAAGGCTGCTCTCTATACAGGAACAGGGAAATGATGGATTCCTTTGGAGTGAGATCTTCATCTAGATTGTAGCTACTCCTTTTTGTCCATTGACAATTGTACAGACTTGTCAAAGATGACTTCGTGTGTGTCACCCTAGTTAGAGTTGCATTACATATAATAAGGTAAATTTAGGACAATGTTGAGCCACAGCAAAACAGATCGAAAATTATATCAGTTTTATGATCATTATGTGTAGATAATGATCTGTTATGTGAATTAAAGGAAGTTAGATAGAATGGTGGTTCAGTCTGATAATGTGCGTTGTGGGGAGAAATGTTGAAAGCGAAATTCTAGTTTTTCTCTGTGAGTAAATGAGATATTCCAAGGGAAATATCAGGGTCTAGTTCACTTCATATTCCTAAATATCAGCTAGGATATCTTGGTAGCACTCACCCCTCTTGGATCAATTCATAATTTGCCAGAGTTAATTGCTCAAACAGTCTAGACTCTCCTTAGCCAATCAGCAATCCCCAGCAGATGGAGTCACACAGAGTTATCACTGTTCAGTTGCATACCACTTTTTGTGTCATTCACATTTTACGCACATGGCTCGTCTCCTGCTAACAGATCACTGGCTTATTATGGATATTGTGCCTTTTCATTTGTTTCATTATGTTATTTGTATGGTTTTATTACTGGTATTATTATTATTATCAATTGCTTATGTGATTTTGGAAAAATTTTAATTATGCTGTACAGGACCACATTCAAGCAAAGGCCAGTTAGACCTTAGCCTGTGATCCCACACCCTTAGGGACCCTGTTTCCATCGAAAATACAAGACTGGTAATGTGATTGCATCTCATAAGAATGCCCTTCAAGGAATCCTTTTTCTGGGTTTTGGGGTGAATTTGTCCGGTCATCTCATTTCTCCAGTCATATTTGAGAAGACAGATTACCTCTCCTCTACAGCCTGAGTGGGAGCTCTCTAATATCTTGGACTTACTACATCCTTATAGACTTTCTAGCTGTTTAGCCCCTTAAAATAGTCCTTTTAAAGTCTCTTTTCCTTATAGCTTTAGGCTCTAGAAGGGGAATTGATAAATTGCACACTATACCAAGACACACAATCTTTTTGTTTTCCATGATAAGCTTTTATGGGTTTGGATAAATCCAAACCACGATTTTCTTGATTAGAATAAGAAAATGAAATTGTTACTTATAGATGTAAATTCATTACCATCCACCATTGGAAAGTTTCACGAGCAATTTTTTCTTGCCTAGCCCATCCTTCTGCTTTTGAAACACCTTTTCTTGGAGCCTTTTTGTGGCTGCCATGGGTTGGCACCACAGCCTGTGATTAGGTGAGGTATGATCGAGTAGGGATATCCTTGTGTTGGGTTGCTGATTGGCTGAGGCAAGTCTGGGTAGTATGAAGAATGAAGTCAGGTGATTCTTTAGGGAATATTGAAGTCAGGAGCATTCTTAGCTTTATAAAATTGGTTAGGAAGCTCTCATTTACTCACCTACTAACTGTTTGATCAATTCATGGATCACTGAAGACTTCTCCTTGTTCAGTGGGCTCACTGTCAGCTACTAAATGACTGCCACCAGATTGATTTCAGTGACCACCTACTCCTAGTCTTTTGGAGCTCACAGTTCCTCAGATTGTATCTTGGACACAAGTAGTGTTTTGTGAAAACTGTTTGCTTTTCCCTTTGATCTTAGTTAATGAATTATATGCTATATCCAGACAAGAAATTTCTTGTTTTTGATGAGCTCTATGGGTAAAGATGAATTCAAACCCCAGTTTTTTTGGCTGAGAATGAAACCATTGAATTTAGAAATAGTCCCATTATTATCCAATTAATGAGCAAAAGGGTTCAGTGATTCAAGGATTGAACAAGATATGTAAGTGCATGATTGTTTCCTTACCAGTTTTATGAAGGCAGGAATAATTCTGACCCTGATATTTCCTTTGGAATAGCATTGCTCGTGGGACACCACATTGGAGAGAAAAAGGTTTTCAACTTGAAAATGTAAATTTTTTGTTACTTGCTTATGGGTTGATATCAGAATTTACATCCACCATTTAGCTTCTTTGAGCTATCAGGTTGAGTCTTTTTTCCTATTGATGACTTATGATCTACAAGTAAACATGGTATGTTGACTATTTCTTTTAAATTATTGGCAATGGAACTTGATACAGATGTTTTTGATAATTTTCAAATATTATTACCTCCTAGTTGTTACTGGAATGTTGCGATACAGGTGACACAAGTTTCCCAGGAAAAATGCTTCTAGTTTATTGTGTAGAATTGAATTAGTGTGTTTATGAAGGGGGTGTGAATGGAGACAGCAGTATTACATGATGTTTCAGCCCACTGTGTAGAGGAAAATTGGAAATAAAGTGACATGTTTAAGTGAAAGGCTATGTTTTCTTCAGCGCGCTGGACATGAGTCGAGAGTGTGTGTAAATGAAATGTATGTGTTTTATCTTAGAAGAGATGGACTATAAGGTTTAGAACTTTATCCTTGTAAGAAGAGATGGACTATAAGGTTTAGAACTTTATCCTTGTAAGATGCATTAAGTCAGATTAATCTCAAATTTTTATTTACACACAGGTTTGCCATCAAGTATTATCCTTTTGCATTGTCAGCCCTCAGTGTCAGCTCAGCTGCATTCATCAATGCTCACTATCGGAAGGCCGTCAAATTGCGGAACTCTGGATTCTTGACTAGTTTGCTACCTGTGATCATGCTGCCCTCCATTGCGAGTAGTTTAATGCATCACCAAGTAAGAAACCATTCTTCAAATTCATAGACGTTATATTTGTAATACCATGAAGACTGATCTGGAGAATCTGTATAAAGTGATGCCTTCAAGCTTCAATGATGGTTTACTGCTTGCTCTGACACTACTTGTATCTCCCAAAGGTTGCTGTGTGCTATCATAAGTTTTATTTTTTCAGTGTTTTTCCTTCAGTCTTTTCATACAATTGATGAATTTTTAACATCATTTTATGTACAATTGATGAATGTCCATCTCTCTTATATGGAGTTTTACAATTTTTTTAGTGGAGGCACTTTTTACATAATTTACTTACATTGTTGCTAAATTGGCATATATTTTGCATTCTTTGGAGAATGGAGTGTTCTCTGCTGTTGGCAGATGAGGCACTGGTAAGGGACTTAGATGTAATGAATTGTTTTCTTTATTCGTACTTCATGATACAGATTGCAGCAGTTTTATATTTTTTTTTGAAGGAGAAAGACCTTTTGATGCTGTACTCATCTATAATGCACAATTTATCTTTTGGAGACAATTAGCTACTTAGCAGAAATTGTTTAATGGATATTAAGATCAGAATTTAGTAAACTGGAGTAAGAGTGACTTGAAATTAATATTTTTAGCTCACTTTCTGGGAATCAGTTTTTTGAAAGCAGGTGGAATGAAAAAACATCTAAATGATGATGATGTGTGTTGTAGTTTTCTTGAGAATGTGTTTAAACCAAGGATAACAAATGCATAGGTCTATCTATTTATCAATATATATCTCTGATGCCTGTTCCCAGCTGGAACTCCCTCTAGGGGATGGCCACAACAACAGTCTCCATAACTAGTGAACTCCATTGTCACTTCTTACCCTTTAGGATGAGGAGAACCTTTAGTGCCTCACCCTTAACAGGCCCTGGCAGAGGGCAACTCTAACACAGTGCTTGCAGAGGCTCCTACCTAATGTTCCTACTGACTACTACTACATAATGCTCCTGCCTAATGTTCGCACCTACTACTTCTTCCTAATGTTTCTATCTAATGCACAGGTATAAGAAAGTAATTGTTTCATATTTGCAAATTTCAGTATAATTGAACCAAGAAATTCGAAAAGCTGCAGATAACTGATTTCTTACAGATAAGAGGGAATGTGGAAATATTAAACTGAGATTGGTCATCAGAATAGAAAAAACAGACTGCACAAATTTCTCCTTAGATGTAACAAAGTGTGGGTATCTACTGGTTCAGTATGAATACTTTCTATGAGTAATTTTTGTGGCCTTGTCAGACATATGACTGATTCATAACATTTAACCAAGCACAACTTTAACAGAAACTTTATGAGCAACCCAAATCTCTCCAGTTACCCTTCACTGACTGACTGTGTGCACTTAATCCACTCCATGGAAATGGGATTGAATATACATTATAACTAAATGCAACCCATTGCTTTTTTTCATACTTGATTGCCATTTCCTTTTTTTCATACTTGATTGCCATTTCCTGCACTAGTGAGATAGCAACAAGAAGAGACAAAGAAAGGCCACATTTGCTCACATCCATTCTGTAGTTGTCGTGTGTGATGCACCAAAACCACGGCTCCCTATCCACAGCAAGGCCCCACAAGCCTTTCCATGGTTTACCTCAAATGCTTCACATGCTCTGGTTTACTCCATTGACAGCACATCGTCTCCAGAATACCACATTGTTCCAATTCACTCTATCCCATGCATGTCTTTTACCTTCCTACATGTTCATGCAGCGATTGCTCCGAATGTTTTTCTCTCCATCCTTCCTGCATACCCTCTTCTGCTCTCTCAACCACACTCTTTTCATTACCACACATCACTCTTACCCTCTCTTTATGTACTTGATCAAACTACTTCACACCTCCTATTGTCCTGAAACATTTAATTTCCAACACATCCTTCCCCCTCCGCGCAGACTTTTCCATAGCAGATGCCTTGCATCTATATTATATTGCTGGGACTACTATTTCTTCAAACATACCCATTTTTGCCCTTCCAGATAACGTTCTCTCTTTCCACACATTCCTCAGCACTCCCAGAACCATCACCCCTGCCCCAACTCTATATCTTACTTCTGGTTCCATGATTCCATCCACAATTTTAATACCTAACTTAGCTGAGGTATATCCTTAATTTTTTTTTCTGTGAAGAATTGGTAGCAGCATATAGTTGAAATGGAAAGAAAAAATTGTATTCTGTTTGAGTGAAGTCATGGAAAAAGAAATGAGAAAACCTTGTAAGATGATAAATTAATGGCTTAAGATAAGTTTTAGTCTGTTTAAAGGATAAGAAAAATATAAAATGCAAATATGTTAAGATGAAGAAAAACTCGTAGAAAGTTTTCTTTTGTTGAATTTACATGCAAGATAACATCTTCTATTTTATTGATGATTACCCCAAGACCAGTTTCAATGAAAGAAGTCTTTTGTTACTCAGGACTTCTTTCTAAAGGTTTTTGCAGCCCAAGGATGCACTTTTTCCAATTGCAGGGAAAAGTGGACTCCTTTGGAGCGAAAAGTCCTTTGTCTAGATTTTAGTCTCACTGATACACCATTGTTGAAGATGACTTTTCACTCATGGTATAACCTCTTCCAGGCGGAGCCCAGAAACACCACTAATTCATTTAAAGGGCATTGTGATGGGAGAGATGATGAAAATCACTTAAGGGTTACATGGGAGTGAAATGAAAGGGAAGACATACAGGAAGCTTTTAGAAGATAATATGATTGGACGCTAACTGGAAAAACAGGAAACAATTCTAGAAATGGCTGTGCATGATTTGTGAACAGAAAAGGACATCCATTAACATACACCAATTTATTAATTCATTTTTTGCAGTTGGTTCAGGGGCCATTTCTGCTGCAAAAGGTACAATGTCCACTGTGTATAGAGCTTAGAGGAGGAATGGTACAATTGTTTTGTGGGTTTATATATCCAATGGTGCTGGCTCCCCTTGCTGCATTTCAGGTTAGTACCATAATAGTATTATAATCATTGATTATTGATGTTTTCAGTGAAAGAGCTTCTGAACTTGTAAATTATAGCTTGCACTGTATATATGACAGCTAGAGAGTGAATGTAAGCATCTGTAAGCACCCTCCTCCATGTTCAGACCTCGATCATTCAAAATCTTTTATACTCCATCCTTCCATCGTCAAGTTGGTCTCTCCTATCTTGTTCCCTTCACTTCTGACACATATATCTTTGTCAACCTTTTGGTGCTCATTCCATTTGTCCAAACCATTTCAGCACACCCTCTTCAGCTGTTTCAACCACACTTTTTTTTTTTACTACCACACCTCTCTAATGCTTTTATTACTTACAGTCAAACCTCCTCACACCACATAGTTCCCTCAGACATTTCATAGTTCCCTCAAACATTTCATATCCAACACATCCACCCTCCTCTGCACATCCTCAACCTATGGCTAATGCCTCACATCCATATGATATTGTTGGGACCACTATACCTTCAAAACATACTGTTTAAGCCTACCAGAGAACGAACTCTCTTTCCACATATCCTTCAGTGCTCCTGGAACCTTTGCCCACACACCCATCATATGACTCACTTCTGCCAATGTTTCCAGTTGCTGTTATGTCTACTCTCAGGTATCCAAGACCCTTCATTTCCTCCCAGTTTCTTCCATTCAAATTTACTCTCCAACTAACCTGTCCCTTTCAACTTCCTCATTTCACACTCTTTTCCAAACTGAGCTACCAACTGCAGTTTCACTCTCAAATCTGCCAGCTGTGCCATATTATTTACAGCTGTTATTTTAGCCTCTACTCTCATAAGCTATCTCTGTGTATCCCAGCCATTCAGACCTGGACCTGTGGCATACACCTTGCTAGTGCTTTCCATAGTGGAGGCCAACCACTTGAGAATAGGCCATTGTGGTACCACTCTTTTTATATACAACATAGCACTGGAAATCGATTCCTTCATTCATCTCTCCCTCATCCTATAACCCTCCCTTCTTCAAGAGTCAAGTTTACAAACACCTGAACTCAAATTAATCCCTGTTATAGTTTTTCCATTGTATGTTTTGTACTCATTATTTTACTTTCAACCAAGATGGTCTTGATAATGTCATACTTTTGCTTGTGTCATGCTGGATACTGTATAAAAAAGAAGAAAGGACCTTGATAAAGGTTACCATATGCATAACAAGGGTGTAATTTCCAATACTGTGTATATTTTTCAGACTATGCAGATGCTTACCTGTAATATGTGTCTGCATAGGCAAGCATACTTGTTTATTTCATGGTTGTCATAAGTGTAGTACTCTTTGCTTTATCAGGGTAACAGCTTGTAGGGGTTTGTAATTGTTTCATTTCATGGATTTATACTTGTCCATTCCAGTTGGCTACGAGACTTTATACATATCCCCTGCCTAGCGTCTTTAAGCCTAAAGCATGGTTAAAGGAATACATCAAATTGAGTCGTCCAATACAGCATAAGGTGTATCTTCTTGCTGGGATACAAGTAAGTAATATCATTTGTATTATATTGATTCCATAGGTTCACAGGAAGTTCCTGCATTGAAAACTTACTTGAGCCAAGTTATTGCTTCTATTGTGTTTTTAAAGTATGGTAATTTCAGTAAAAGCTCACAGTACTTTGAAGAGCTGAGATGTTCGATGATTGTTAGAGATACTTGAGAAGTGTGTTAATTTCAGGAAAAAATGGAGAATATTGTTAGATTATTGTAAGAGGTTATTTAGGTGCTAGAAAATTGTTTGAGTGCAGTTTGAGTATTAGGAGAGTATTTGAGATGTATTAGAAAATATTTGATTTTGGATAATTGAAGTCATTGTTGATTAGTGATGGAGAATCATGAAAGCAGCATTTGTGAGATTTGGTAAATCATTGTTGATAAGTTGTTTGATAGAGATGGGATTAAGTGTTGAAGCAATACTTAAGATTTTTGGGAGTTTTTTTTTATTAGTAGGACAGTATTAGATGATACCTAAAGAACTCTTATTTGATATTGGTGAAGAAATGAAAAAGTACAGAGGTGCAAGAGCAGCATTGGGTATATATTAGAAAACAGTAGTGTATATAAATTGTGTAATTTTTGGATATGAGGAATGTTGAACTTTTTGAGATTTATTAGAGCAGTGATAAGATATTTTAGGAGTGTATTGGAGAATGGCTGAAGTGTTTAAGCAGGCAGTAAGTCAGAATTTAGGCTTTGAGTATTTTCTCTTACACAGATAGAATACTTCGCTAGGGGTATTATCATTTTTCAAATAAGTATCTAGGTTGGAGTGTTGTTTGTTGAAACAGTCCATTTCCCATGTAGGTTGTTGTAATGTAAAGAAAGAGAAGTTTAGTGCTGTTGATAGTCTGAATTTACCAGTAGCAAAAGCCATTTTACTCCTGTGAAAATATTATGCCTCTTCTAGGTTATGATTGCTTTGTAACAGAAATGCCATTGTGGCTTAGAAACAGGATACCATGTACCAGCTGTTCGTATCATTATCTTCTTCCAAAGTTACTAACCTTGTCATTCATGGAAATCCTTTGTAGGTGCTTTAGTAATTTAATACTTAAGTTACTGAAAAATCTACTGCATGCATAAGTTACATAGGCTCAAGTCTTTCTGGTGTAGTTGCTAAGGTATATGGTAGGTTTGCAATTGGTTGTATCTAAAAGATTAATGAATCCCCGGTAGGTGAAGAATAATGTAGATTTAAGAAAGGAAGAGGCATACATTAAACTCCTATTGTTTCATTGAATTTAGTTTTGCAGTTACGATTTTCTGGTCCTTTAAGTTACGACCAAAGGTAGATTTGACTCTTTTGGTGCACAGTTGATTTTTGGGGGGCTTCCTTAGAGCACAAGAAGTAGTGGAACATTGTTTTTTATTGTTACCTGTATTTATGAAAAGTTACACAAAATATGTAATTTTTCCCAGGAGTTAAGACTAACTTTTCTTTATTTAGGAAAAGTACATGATTTCATGGACTGGGAAGCCTAAGTGTGTTAGTTTACATGACTTACATTTCATGATTTTGAATTTGTTTACTTGATTAGTGTAGAAAAACTATCCAAGCCATTTTCTTAACTATGAATTAAGAATTAAGCATCGTGTTGGCACAGGGACCGGGGGAAGGTATATTACTAATACTAACTGCCTGGATATGAGGAAGGTTAGTGACAGCTGCATAGTGAACCAGCCCTTTAATGTCATATTTTTCTTACATACTCTAAGTCTTCCTCTGTATTTTGAAGTTCTGTACTTTCTCCTGTTATCACAGTATCATGTGCATACTAAAAAATCACTATACTCACCTCTTATCTTTTTCTAGTTTTGCTTTTCTTTAAGTAATACCTTCCAAACCTCACTTGCAGCATCATATATGCGGTCATATATGCAGGTGTTAGAGAACTATAGGGAAAGATAACACACTTCTCATATCCAACTTCAACCCAAAATCGTTTGCTTATTCCTATTTGTCCGAACACATGTTTTAGTTTTGGTGCATTACGCATAACAGCTAAAGAGTGGATATGAGCAAATGAGACCTTTTCTTAATCTGCTTATGATGCTACCTCACTAATATGGGAAACAGCAAACAAGCTTGAAAAACAGTGTTTTAGCTTGTCCATAAAAACATATTACTGATTCAATTAGCTTCCCCTTCATTAATTCTTTCTCATTTCTTACCATTAGATGAAAACAAAATATTTCATTTCTTATTTCTTACCATTTAATCTGAGCACAGAAAAATTTAATTAGATTGCAGCTGGTATGGCTTGGACACATTGGGAAGCACAGAATCTCTTCACTGTAATTTCCAAGCTGTCAGACATGGAGGAGGTTCTAAGAGTACATTATGAAGAGAAGACGAACCAACCCAGTAATTTCTAAACATACTTGCCTCTTCAGAGGGTAAGTGGGAGGAAAATTGTAATGGATTTGTTTATTAGGCATTTTGGTGCAAAGAATTGAAAATAATGGTTTATGAATAATGTAAATAAAAGTTTTATATAGTACAAAAGGGAATTTCCTTTTCCACATCAGTTTTGCAGATTTACACAATCATCATTAATATAATTAAGCACATGATAATTGTGCTGCCATTGTCAGTGCGTGTGTTTTCATCTCATTACTGAACACTACTTACTTATCCCACCTCTGGTGTGGGTTACATCACTTGAACTACCTTTCTAGGCACTGTGAACCATAATTCTTCTCCGTATTGAAGCTACAGTTACCATCTTTGCAATGTTTTTATAAAAGATGCTCATGTGCTTCAGAGCTCCATGGCAATTTATGATTTGATAAACTGTGCTGCTCTTACAAGAAATAGATGTTAGTGATGAAAATCTTTGATAATCTTATTTGTTTGAGACAAAATTTCACAAATACCACACACCTCCTTTTGTGTGCCTTCAAGTACTTCTGGAGTACCTCATGCCACATAGCAGAGCAGGATAAGGGCATGTAGCACAAGTAAACAATGTTTCATGAAGTTCAGTAATGTGTGATTTTAAGAAATTTATGCTCTTGTTAATCATAAACAGGTTATCGAGTTTTTCTTCTTCGAAGAAAATCTGAATATCCTACACACAGAGTGTACTGTGAATATGAGGATTTCTGCAGTGAAAGGGTTAATTGCCATATTTGGATTGTGGAAGTCTTCAGCATCATTGTGATTTTTTTCCTCTTAAAGGTTATCATTGAGAAAGGAAAAACAGTACTCCTAGTCACCACAGAATGACTCAAATCTTTAGGTAGAGTATGTTTCTCCTGCTGATGGTTTCTTTTAGCAACATTCACACCAGATTACTTTGTGATCTGCTAAGCACATTCAGACTTAGAGTTGTCACTGAGAAACATTCTTGATTCTGTCTTTCAAAGATTGCTATTTCTTGTATCTAATTCAATTGCTTCATCTAATTCTTAATCTCAGTTTTTCCTGCTTTCTTACCTGTTTTCTTCCCTTTACGTAAAGTTAACTCTTGTTCTTTTCATATATTTATTTTATTTTGCTTTGTCGCTGTTTCCTGCGTTAGCGAGGTAGCGCAAGGAAACAGACGAAAGAATGGCCCAACCCCCCCACATACACATGTATATACATACACGTCCACACACGCACATATACATGCCTATAAATCTCAACGTATACATATATATATACACAGACACATACATATATATACATGTACATAATTCATACTGTCTGCCTTTATTCATTCCTGTTGCCACCCCGCCACACATGAAATAACAACCCCCTCCCCCTGCATGTGCGCGAGGAAGCGCTAGGAAAAGACAACATGGGCCACATTTGTTCACACTCAGTCTCTAGCTGTTATGTATAATGCACCTTTCCACATCCAGACCCCACAGAACTTTCCACGGTTTACCCCAGACGCTTCACATGCCCTGGTTCAATCCAATGACAGCACATCAACCACGGTATACCTTATTGTTCCAATTCACTTTATTCCTTGCAAGTTTACGTTTAGCATACACAGGAAACCCATCAATGTTTGTTCTTATATTCATTATTAATTAGCTCAACAAGACAGGTAAACTATTCAATCTGGAAATTATTGATGATGAGTTTGAGGACATATATTCTTTTGGATCCAAATTAAAGTATCCTAGATCTTTCAATGATAAATCTCTTAAGTTGGCAAAGACATCAATTTAAAGTTAAAGCCTAACCTCCCCTTGATACCAAGGTCAACCATTTAATAACACTTTTATGGTATTTTCCAGGTTGCTTAAATCCTTTAATGTAAGTGGGCAAGTATGCAGTCTGTTGTGGATGAGAGGTGCTTGGGAAGTAAGTCAGTTGTTGTTCGCTGATGATACAGTGCTAGTGGCCGAGTTGGGTGAGAAACTGCAGAGGTTGGTGACTGAATTTGGTAAAAAGTGTGAAAGGAGAAAGTTGAGAGTAAATGTGAATAAGAGCAAGGTTATTAATTCAGTAGGGTTGAGAGGCAAGTTAATTGGGAGGTAAGTTTGAATGGAGAATAACTGGAGAAAGTGAAGTATTTTAGATATCTGGGAGTGGACTTAGCAGCAGATGGAACCATGGAAGCAGAAGTGAGTCACAGGGTGGGGGAGGAAGCAAAGGTTCTGGAAGCATTGAAGAATGTGTGGAAAGCGAGAACGTTATCTTGGAGAGCAAAAATGGATATGTTTGAAGAAATAGTGGCTCCAACAATGTTATATGGTTGCGAGGCATTGGCTATGGATAGGGTTGTGTGGATTTGTTGGAAATGAAATGTTTGAGGACAATA
>JAUTXX010296112.1:0-13253 GCA_032273605.1 Panulirus laevicauda | reverse complement strand
GGGATTTTCTGGCCACGTCAATATTTTCTTGTACAAATACCGTTACGGTCTGTACTGAGGGAAGGCTGAGGTTTGTACTGATGTACAGTTGACCAGGTCTTTCCCGGAGACACACGCGCTGCACGGTCGCTCTTCTGTCTCCTGTGGTGGTCAGGAAATGTCAGGTGTCATTAAGAGGGAGAAACGGAAGTACCTTGATTCTAGTAACTACAGAAAAAGAGAAGGATCCAGTTAGTTTTCATAACCTGATGTTCATTCTGTGACCGTGTAATACGGACACCTGACATCTTCTAACATTTCCTGTGCACACGGCACAACGGTTGTGAGCGGCAGTGTCCTTGATAATGTTCCTCAGTCTCTAGTGGCACCCTGGCATATGAGACCATCATGGTATGACCTGGCACCTGAAGCTCTGAGTGGCATCCTGTCTTCTCGTGCCACCCCAATATCGTCTGGTCCCTCCAGCCTTTAGTGGCGCTTCACTCTCTAACATAACCCTAGATTCTAGTGGCATAACAGATGCTAAATGTACTGAAGGCACTAAAGGTACTTGCAGTGAAGCTCGAGCCTGAAACGATGCCGAAGCATGCCATGATGTCCCAGGGGCTAGTGCCACACCAGTATGTTGTGGCGCTCCCGTCCTCCAGTGCCGGGCCGTCCTCGTGATTGCAGTTCAGCTTTCGTTGATGCTCGGGGTATTGGTTCTTCAACCACTCTTGTTACGAACAGCATTTGATTATACCGAAGAGTCTAATGCTCGCCTCCTTTCCAATAACATGCTAACCTGTAATCAACACCCCAGACATTAGTGGCCCCAGAGCTGGTGCTGAGATGCTAGTAACACCCCAGAATGTTGGGGTCCATTGTAGTTGACAGTCCAGCATCAAGAAGTTCGGTGTCCTGGACCTCCTTTGGCACCCCAGTTCTTCAGTGTCGCCCCACAGGATGGTGATGCTTCAGTGTCATGTGACACCACTACCTTGTGACGACGCTGTAGGGAGGGCCCAGTCCCCCACGACGTGCCATGATCAACTTGGTGCTGTCTTGATACCCGCAGATTTAGTTTCATTTTCTTATTTTAATGGCACACTTGTCTGTATTGACACCTCAGACTTTAGCGACACGCTATAGTAGTCTCCCAGACTGTAGTAACAAAGCATCCTCATGCAATGTAATGAGAGGCACCACTCCAATCTTATCTGCACTGGAGCATCAGTGGCACCCCAGCTTCTACAAACACACCAGTATCTAGTGGCACCCTAGCTTTCAGAGGCACCTCAGCATATAACAGCATCTGATTTTATAGTGGCACCTTTTCCCCTTGTGGAGCACATCTTCTAAAAGACACCTGTACCAGTGGTGATCCGCCAAGGAAACTAGCTTAGTAGCACTCCAACCTCTTGCAACACTCCAGCTCGTGTGCCAGTTCAGAATCACTCTCGTTACTGAGGTTTCTAATATAACCTCGTCATCAAGGAACCTTGCCATCCTTCCCTTCGTGTATGAGTGCACGGCTAACACTCTTTAAGACTCCACGCACGTCATGAGGAACGACCTCCTACAGTAAATGCCCTGAAGGACAGTTGGCTGTTACCATATACATCTATAGTCCCCAACAATTTATTCACAGTTATAACAAAATTAGACTGGTTATTAACTCGGCGCATCTTTTCTATTTACAGCATTGGAAGATTCCAGTGTAATGTTGTGCTCTTTGCTCTCATGATTTCCAGTTCCTTACAGTACCCTTTGAAATATGGTACGTTATACCTTACCATCCATAACTATACACAGGTTGCAATACATATACATGGTGCCCTACCATCCAAAAACACTTAAGACAGTACATGATGACTGACAATTATGCCATACAGTACCCTGTCACTGAATTAAGGCCGGACGACATTGTATTCTACTGTTACACGCAAACTTACAGTACCCAACACCTCCCATCAAAATCACTTTAAACACTACCTCAGTATCCTGTCACTCTCAACCATTTTACACGGTGTCCCATCAACCACAACCATGCTTCACATTACCCAATCGACCACAATTATACTACACTGCTCAGTGGCCCACAACCATATTACACAGGGTAGCACTTCCCATATCGGTATTACCCAACCCAGTACCTCATCAAGCAAAGACTCGCTACACGAACCCAAGTCATTGACAACCATACTCCATCTAAATTCAAATCGTGCATTACTTTTCTTCATCTACAGTCGGATAGCACAGTATCCCCGTCGTCCTCAACCACATTACCCCATCGCCAATTGCCAGCTCAGACAGTACCCTCATCTTCTACAAAGACACAGTCACCCCATCAACAGTGACCACACTGATGGGTACCCCCATCATTTACAGTCAAATTTTAGTTCCTCTTAGTTCTCACTACACTAAAATGTACCCCAACATTCTATTTCACCAACCCATTGTATTCTATGACAGTCTATCACTCTAGCCAAAATCACACACTCAGGAGACCCCCCTCGACTGTACACAGATCACCATCTACCACGACACACAGCACCATGCACCACAGTACAGACCACTACCACAACACACAAACATCATCTGTCCCGATACACCATCTACTACAGCACACCATCTACAACAGCACACTTTCTACCACAACCCACTATCTACCACAGCACACCACGTGCCACAACACAGAATACCATCTATCCTCAACACAGACCGTCATTTACCACGACATACTCGGCGTCACAGCATTAAGGCACAGCAAGAATACCTCATCCACCACGAGAACATACGTCCTCCAGGAAGGCAAGCACCCGAGTATAGCATCTTATTCCATGAATTCTGCTTTCCAGCGACCCGGTCCTCCAGCGTCCCTCGTGGGTTTAAGTCTGCACTCCCAGATCGTCCCCTCCTCCTTCTCTGCCTCCTCCTCCCCCTTGCCTTTACTCCCTGGTATCCCCTCCTCCCTCCCTCCTGCCTTCACTGTGGGTCACGAGCCGGCACAGAGAATATAAAGGGAACACCACCAGAGTCGACGACGTCGGGCGTCAGGGGAAGTTATTGGAAAATTATAGGACGTTTTGTAGGCTTCGTGAGAGGTTGTCTTTTGTGGCGGCCCTCTGGGGCGCGGCCTGGGAAGTCTGGAGGGGTCCTGGTGCCCTCTGGGAGGCGAGGTGGGCCGAGAATAAGGGGGGGGGGGGAGGGATCGTCCAACGTGTAAGAGTCGCCGATGGATAAAGACATCACTTCTCCATGTCTTGTGTAACCGTTTATTCCTCCACATTTGGAAGACTTTATATGATTATATGCACGAGTCTTTGTCGCTGTTGGGAGGAAAAAAAAATCATTGTTCTGTTTTATGTTTTCCATGGACCTCTGGATGACGTGCTGCTATATTCGAAGAAAAAGAAATGGTTATGTATTTGACGTGTTGTATCCTATACGCCTGTGGTGTTCGTATGATTTAAGTATGAAATATACATCATAGATTTCGTATAACTTGATGATCAACATTTGAAGGAATGTCGCGTATGAATACACACAAAAAGGTCACAGACATCCAGGTGCAGACACAGCTTTACTCCAACACACACTTAGCACCGCATCACATAGTGACACGATGTATATTATACGTAAACAAGCACACAAAGTCGCCATATCAAGGTTTTCTCTCTCTCTCTCTCTCTCTCTCTCTCTCTCTCTCTCTCTCTCTCTCTATCTATTATCTTCCCTCCCCCCCCCCTGCCTTGGTCTCTCTCTCTCGCTCCCCTGGTCCTCTCGTCAGGATGTCACCTGTGTTCTCTCTCTCCCTACTCACCTCCCCATCAGATAGGGCTCCGGGGGCGTCCGTATCGCCCGGGATCTCCCGACCCCTTCAGACGCCTCATTCAGCGACTTCTTCGTAAGTGCCGGCGACTGGGGACTACTTTATTGAGTCGATTTATCAGTACCATGAATATGATCATCGCTCCTAAGGAGGTATAAGTTCAGATCTACGTTGCGATGAGTTAGTAAAAGACTCGGGTCAGCAAAGTGCTAGGGGTTTGAGTTCCTGGTCTCTTCTGTAAGGTGAAGATCTAACCGGAATGGAATGTGGTGATCGCCGCTAAGGAGAGTCTTAAGGTCTTTGTCATACTCGTACATCAATGATGATTGGACAGTAGGAGACAGCATACGAAATATGTTGCCACAATTTAAATTGGTGTCCATTAAAATTGGAAACATACGATAAATATGAACCAGTGTTTGAGAGAGTAAAACTTCAGTTCATTAAATTTGCTGAAGTTGACCGCAGGAGGTCGAGGGGTGTTAGCGAAGTACGAAGGAGTCGGTATATGATCTGTGTGGTAGATATCTTAAAGTGATTACCTGGAGGTATTGTCCGTCTGATGGCTCGAACTCATGAGCATGTGTCCACATGTCATGTTCGTGGCTAGTGAGATATGTTGGTGTTATGTTGCCGTCACAAGGCGAGATATGTTTGGCGTTATGTTGCCGTCACAAGATGAGGTATGTCGGCGTCATGTTCCTGCTACAAGGTGAGGTACGTCGGCGTTATGTTGCCGTAACAGGATGTGTTATGTTGGATTTATGTTGCCGTCACAAGGTGAGATATGTTGGCGTTATGTAGCCGTCACAAGGTGAGGTATGTTGGCGTAATATTACCGTCACAAGGTGAGGTATGTTGGCGTCATTTTGCTGTTGCAAGTGGAGGTATGTTGGCGTCATGTTGGTGTTGCAAGTGAAGGTATATTGGCATTGTTATTGTTAAAAAAGTGAGGTATAGTGACCTTATTTTGCCGTTACAAGGCGAAATATGTTGGCGTTTGTGTTGCCGTTACAAGTATGTTACAAGGTATAGTATATTAGTGATATATTTCCATGAACATATGAGCTATGTTGGAGTTATGTAGGTATGCTGATCATCTGTTGCCATGATCAGGTGAATTATGTTGGTGCTTTGTTAACATGACCAAAGGAGTTATGTAGACGTTATGTTGCCGTGGACAGTGACCGTCGTAAGGTATATTTGCTCGACCAGACTGAGGGAGCAAATACTGCTGGTATAAATCTTAATGATTCATGGTGATGTGTTCTTTCTATAAACTCTATTCAGCCAGTCTCTCATCTGAGATGATGCAGCTCTGACTTTTATACACACACACACACACACACACACACACACACACACACACACACACACACACACACACACACACACTGCATTCTTCCCCCTACAGTTTGGTATACCCCTTCATTTCTAACTCGTATATCCTCTTTTTCAATCCCCCCTCCCCCACTTATTCCCTCCATATGGCCAGCCATTTTAGCAGACCCTCTTAGCACTTCCAACCACGCTCTTTTTATTACCAAACCTTTTTTTTCTAACCCTTTTATTACTAACTCAATCAAACCGGCTCATATCGCAAACTGTACTTAAAGATTTACAGCACATCCATCCACTTTCGCGCATATCCTCCGTCCATTCTACATTGTTCGGGCTACTATACCTTTAAACATACCCATTTTCGCCCTCTCGAATAACAACTTCACTTTTCAAATATTCCTCAATGCTCCCAGAACTTTCACCCCTTCGTTCACCCTATGACTCTCTTCCGCTTCCATGGTTCCATTTGCTGCCAGGTATTTAAAACACTTCACGTCCTCCATATTTTCTCCATTCAAATTCAGACCCCAACTAACCTGTCCCTCTACCCTGCTGAACCTATTCACCTTGCTTTTATTCATATTTACCCATTCCTTTCGCACACTCCCAAATTCAGTCACTAACTACTGCAGTCTCTCACAAATCACCACCAGTGCTGTTGCATAAGCAACCAACAACTCACTTCACAGCCCACCTCTTCATTCCCTACAGACTGAATATATACCCCTTTTTTCAAGACCCTTGCATTTATCTCCCTCACTGCCCCATCCATAAGCAACTCAAACAGCCACAGTGACCTCACACACCCTCATGCAGACCAATCCTCAATTGGCATCACTCACTTTCCTCTCTTCTTACTCGTGCACATGCGTTGATAAAAACTTCTCACTGCTTCTAAAAGCTTTCCTCCAACACCATATACTCTCAGCACCCTCCAGGAGGCATCTCGTTCAACCCATATCATTTTCTTTCTCTAGAGCTATAAATGTCACTTACAAATCCTTCTGTTTCTCTAGTTCATACACATATTCTTGAAAGCAAATACCTGATACGACTTACCAGGTAAACTCGGCAAACTTGCACTTCTTTAGTTTGAACCCTCACCTTTGTCTACCTTTGCCTTTATACAATGGCGCCATAAATGCATCACGCCATTCGTCAAGGACCTCACCATGGTCCATACGTACACCAAAAATCCTAACTAGCTCCTCAACAAAACAGTCACATTCTTTCATAAGAAATTCAACTGCAGTACCATCTACTCCAGCCGCCTTGTAGCATTTCATCTTATGAAGACTTTCATCTCCTCTCTCTTTCAACAGACCACTCTCCATTACTCCGACATTGCATACCACCCTGGCCTAAACGCCCTTCATCAACCACCCTATCATCAGAAACATTCAGTAGGCCATCAAAATACCCACTCCAGTACCTTATTGCATCATTACCTGTTACCTCTTCCTCATTTGCTTACTTCATCGGTATTCCCATTTTTTTTCTAACCCGCTATTAACCTCCTTCGAAAACATTCTCTTATTCTCCCTGAAGTTTACTAATGCTCGCTTACCCCAACTTTCATTTGCCCTTTTTTTCATCCTCTGCACCTTCCTCTTAACCTTCTGACGCTTTCTTTTATATATATTCCAATCATTTGCACTCCATCCCTCTAAGCGCAGCTCATATACCTCCCTTTTCTCTTTTCACAATTAAATTCAATTCATCATGCCGCCATTCATTACCTTTTCTCTTTACTAACCTGACCACCTGTCCTTATGCATGTCACACGCATCTCTCACACATGCTGACATTGCTTTCGTAATTACCTCTCATTCCTTACCCACTCCCCTGGCTTACTCTACTCTCAACTTTTGCCATTCTACACACAATCTCTCCTGGTATTTGTTAAGACAAGTTTCTTTTTTAAGCTAACTTACTCTCACTCTCTCTTGTCACCCATAACGTTTCCTCTTTTCCGAAAATCTCTACACATATTTACCCTCGCCTTCACAAGGTAATGATCAGACATCCCACCAGCACATTCACATCCAAAACTCTGTCAATTAGTATGTATTCCAATAATGCCCACTGACTATCTTTCTTACACGCATACGTATACTTGTGTATGTCCCTCATCTTAAACCGGGTATTCCCAAGCACCAGCCCTTTTCCAGTGCACAGCTCCACAAACTGCTCTCTATTTCTATTCAATTTACTGAATATCCCATGTCATCCAGTTATACCCTCAACTGCCCCTTTACTCAACTTTGCGTTTAAATCACCCATCACTAATACCCGGTTTCTTGCTTCACAACTGCTGACACTTACTCAGCTTCTCCGAAGACACTTTTTCTAGCGATCTCTCTTCTTATGGCCAGGTGCATAAGCACTAACCTTCAACTTCAGTTTGGTCTACCACTTCTCATTGTTCCCCCAACTTCGACACGGATATCCCTTTTGTTAGCCTCTTCTCACTCATCCTCTCCATGTGTCCAGCACTCTCTCTTCAGCTTTCTCAACCATACTGTTCTTATTACCACACCTTTCTCTTACCCATTTATTTACTCATCAAACCTCCCTACATCACAGACTGTTCTCAGACATGTCATTTCCAACATATCCACCCTCGTCCACACACCCTCATACATAGCCCATTCCTCACATCCATATGACATTGTCAGGACTAATGTACCTACACACATAACCATTTTTGTCCTCCCTCTCTTTCTACACATTCTTCAGTGCTCCCAGAACCTTCAGTGCCACACCTATCCTATGACTCAGTTCCGCTTCCATGGTTCCGTGCACCACCATGCCCACTCCTAGTTATCTTAAACACTTCACTCCCTCCAAATTTCCTCCATTCAGACTCGCTCCCCATGGTTGATGAGGACAACATACATAAATTTAAGAAGTTGTATGACATCAGTGAATGTTCAAGAGATGGGTCCCCACGAATGTAAAACTCCCTCCCCTTACAGTTCATGTAGGTGACAAGAACATTCCGCCGTCTTCTTAGATCATTTGTTCAACTGTCTCCGTCTAACTCGAACTTTAGGAGCATTCACTAGTGCGGCCGCTGTGTCAAGATTGTCAACCAGCCAGAATGCAGTTAAGCCCTCACGATATATACCCGAGATGAACATATAGTGGGAGCCTCCGGGCCGTTGTGAATATATCTGTACCAAATGTATGGTTGTGATGAGGTTGTATTTGAACGGGTTTCCAGGTGTGTTCGTGAAGTCATGGACTCCTATGCCCAAGACTGTACCAATCAAGGACAAAAGTCTCAGGACACTCCAGAATTCCCGGCACGCTCCTCCTCGAAGTTGTATACAGAACCCCTGTCTCTCAAGACAGACAGAGGACATAGTTCAACTTCGTCCTGGACAGTGTTAGGACTTTGGTTCAGTCTCTAAACACAAGTTTGTAGTGACCTGTATCTTTATAAAGGTTGCCTGGGGGAACGACAGAATAAATATGCATAGGTAGATGTAACACTTTGACAAAGGGTCGTCTCTATATCATCGTTTTCCTCCCGATACAAGCATCCATCTACCAGTCAATCTGTCTTTGCATGCAACTGTTTGTCTGTGAGTCTATCCATCAGTCCAAGCCTCCCACTTTCCGTCCATACGTCAGTCCATGCGTCCACCTACCTTTCCAGTAATCTATCAGTCCGTATATACGTCCAATTACCCATCAATAAGTCTGTCGAACCGTTCATGCGTCCAGCTATCCTTCCATCCGTAATGCTTTGTTTGAATTCTTGACCCCAAATGGTTTAACCCAGGAAATGGAACATTTCGTATCACTCCACTACTTTCTCTTGATATATTCCCATCATTTGTCAACAATGTTGCCACAAGACACTCCGTAATTCCCTTGTTCATTATTATCACACTGGACTCCAAGCGGTTCGACCTGAATGGCTGATCCTGGAACGAAGCATGATGTCTTCCACTCGAGTTTCAACTTTCTGGGCCACAGGTAAACCCCCTTTTAGGTCCTTGCTTCCCGTCTCCTCTGACTTGGGATACAGCCAACTGTGGAGCTACGACACATACCCAATTCTCCTGTACAGTCTCTGAGATCTTAGGTGTTGTTTATAAAATTCTGGAGGCTACACGGAAGTGGTTCGAAAGTTTATTTGCCAGTGGTTCGATGTTTCACTGGTCAGTGGCTCGAGACTTAGTGAGACAGCGGTCGATGGTTCGCAAGGTAATGAATCGACACTTCTGGAAAAGATGGATCAAGAACTCAAGGGACAGTATTTGTCTCTTAGCAGACAGAATGGTCAAAGCAGCTTCGTATTATTGTGCGCAACTGGAGAAAATGTTGAATATATCTCGAGAGCAGCCAACCAGCGAGGGAGTGCGGGGTTTCGCGAGTTGACCGTCGAGTAAAAAACAAAGAAAATGTTAGACGGTTCTGACAGACGTACATCCCTGAGAGAGGCGTGCTGGTGCATCATAATTATTGAATTATCAAACCATTAAGTGTTTATGGTTTCGGAAGCGTTTGAACGTCATGATAAGAATGATTTTTTATTTCCCAAGAGACAGAAAAATAAGGTTATAATAAGGATATGCATTATCTACGATAGATAAATCATTGGAGCGAGTAATAGAGGCGATTGCCAATGTTTATGTATTAATAGAGGCATTTACAGTCACTATATATAATGAATAGTCGAGGCATTTGCTGTCAAGATGTATATAAGTAATGATAGAGGTATTTGCTGTCAAGATGTATATAAGTAATGATAGACGCATTTGCTAAGAAAATATTTAAGAAAGTTTTTGAGAACTGTATTTAGTATGCCATCCACCTGCACATGTGAAAGCGAAAATACTTAATGGTACAGAAATGGTAGCGGGAGGCGCAGTGGGCGGCAGCACCTGCCCGCCTGCCAAGAACATTATTAAGACATCAGTCTTTCACACTAAACGCCCTTGAACTTCTCCCGTACGCGTCTGGCACCCAGACTCGACCCAACGAAGTCTGACTTATATGACAACCCCCAATAATGTTCAGTTCCCCAGTTAAAGGGAACAGTAAAACAGCCTTATTTATGGGTCGGGCCGCGGATAAAAACAAAGCCGTGACAAATGGATAATTACCCGACTGTCGTTGAAATCGCCGACAGCCGGGGCCGGGATGCTCCGCCGGCCTCACGATGCTGGTATGTGTGTGACACGACTTGAAAAAAGAGAGACGGACTCTGGTCCTTGTGTACCAGGGCTGGTATACAATAGATATCAACCCAGATATATGGAAATTAAGGTCGAGGTTAACACGGCCTTGGACGCAGGATTGCTGAGTACGTGCACTACCTCACACTCGAGGGTTACTCCCTCACACCAGACATGTCTTTAATATCAGTCATTCCCTTCCTTCATATGAGGAGATTACTGTCCGCTGTAACTATAACCCTGTTCCCTCGGGCTTGTTAAGTTGTTATTGTTCATTACTGGATGTTATTACCCGTCGCGACGCCAAGAACATGTAAGGCAATGAACATGTATTTCGAGTTGGGGAATAACGCTATCCGGCCTAGCTGGGTTATCATAGACCTATAATAGGATTCCCATAGATGATTAGGTATATTTCAATTGTGTTAGGGTAGGTTAAGATAGGGTTTTAAGATAAAACAGAGTATAGATGACTAGTTATAGTTCAGTAGTAGTAGGTATGGTTAAGTTAGATTAGGTTAAATTACACCTGGTGGTTGTTATATGCTGATGATACGGATGAGGCTTCATATTGTTTAAAGAGCATATGTTTTACAAAATTCCTGAGGGATAATGTGATATGTTATTAAGATTAATGCCAAGAATGAAACTCTGTCCTTCATTCCATGACTTTGAATTTCGGTAGTGCGAGTCAAAATGACGCGTTGAAATACACGAAGGAGAAGCTGTCATCATCTTGATCTTTAATCTGTTGTGCCAACTGGCAAGGTGAAGCAAACGCAGGCGACAGGATTTTGCTTTTCTTGGATATCCTGCCACAGCGTCCTCACCCATGGAAAAAAAAAAATTGCTTTGATTACTCCTCCGACAGAACTCCAGTGCATAGCAATTTCACCATCATCAATATCACAGTTTTTAAGGTCAAGAAGTTCTGAATACCAAGAGAATACACATCAGCCTGAAATATTCGAAAATGATCTCTGATTATTGCTTTAAAACTGAGCCAGACGTAGAATAACGAAGACATGAGCTGTTTCCATTGCAGGATTCAGACCATTTCTTCCAAGGAGTTTCGACATGTGGCAAGACCTGGTCTGATATTACTGGGTCTGCATCCGTGGTGAACGGTTGAATGATAGCGGGAGACGGTGGCATGAATTTGATGTTCCGTAGACATGGATGTCTGGGGAGAGAGAGAGAGAGAGACTGCTGGAGGATAATTAAGCGGATCTTCGGGAAAGAGGCGATGCAACAGTAGTGCACACGACCTGCATGCAAGAAATCCCACCGCAAATAATGTATTTCGAAAATGATACTTTCATGCCTCGCTTGGTTACCTTCTGTACTTGCTTCATCACGTCGGCCTCATCTCATTACCCGCAGCTTCCAGCATACAGCACCCTCCGCCTCACTCCCAGATCCAGCCTTCATCATCGAACTTCGCCACCACCTTAATAATCTTCAGAGGTCGCTTTCACCCTGCGAAATCTTTGTGATGACGATCGCCATTCTGCTGTTCTTACTTCTGGAAGTGTTATCACACCATCTCTCATGCAGCCATTCATAGCTAACGTTCCTACAACCCCAAACCAGCCGTTCACAACCTCTCAGTCCCACAACGGGCCTTCATCTCAATACCAGCCTTCCATCAGCCGTTCGGAGTCATCGCTCCCTAATCCCTTCACCAACTTTCCAGCAGCTCTAGACCACTGATCGTCCAGTCCTCCATCTGCCCACTACCAGTCCCTCATCAGCGCCAACCCATACTGAGCTTCCAACAACCCTCTATCAACTCTCCACCATGCCTCACTGTCCTCTTCCACCAGCCTTCCAGAAACCCTCGATCATCCTGGAACATCCCTCTCTAACTCGGGGTAACCCTCTATCATTCTATCCATTGGCCTTTCACCATCCCTCTACCTACCAGCCCCGCTCATTAGTCATCCACCAGCCATCCACCACCCTCCCACCACCTTGCCACTAGAGCCTACCACCACGCACACCTCCCAACCATCATTCCACCACCACTCCTTCAACCACGGTGCCACCATCTTACCACCACTCCGCCACCACCTTCCTCATTTCAGCCAAGTCGTCCCCACCCTCCTCCCTCCCCCGAAGGTTGTAAGCAACACACGAAGGCAGAGCTGCCACTCGTCCTGTTATTACCAATTAGACACTGACAGAGGCGGATGGCTTGCCGCGTGGACTGATTACCACTCTTGCCTCAGTATAATGCTAACCCTTAGCACGCGGTACTAACCACCCGAACATCGGTATTCTTGAGGATTTCCACCTCTGGGGCCACAGGCAGGTAACGTCTTACTCGAGTGGAGTCTGTGATAGCTAGAGTGTCTCAGTGGGGTATCATTAGAGGCAAAAGTTATTTACGTTTCTGGGATGCCTTATGGACCAGTGCCTTGATTGTCGTCGTGATGGAAGACTGTGTCATTTAGTAATTCAGTTATCGACTCCTTTATCCTCTTCCTTCGTCTCTTACTCCGTGCAACCCCCCAGTTCTTGCATACTGCAAGCACAGAAAAATTCCTATTCTCAACTCGCAATCCCGAGCGATATTTGAAGAAGCTGAGCTCACAAGACAATTATCGGGGCTGAATACGGAGACGCCCCAAGTTATTATGTTGTTCCGTGGCCGTCGAATAAAAGTTTTCTTGTGTCTATTAAGCGAGCGATTTATGAAGAGTTAAGATGTTGTGCAAGTATGTCGTGGTGCCTTAAGCATATTGCGTCGTATGTCTTCTTCCCTGATAAGGCGGCTTCGTAAGGTATGTTCATAATGTTATACTCTCTTCATGTACTTAAACTCTTATTTTCCATGGCATATCGCCGTTGCAAACTCCTTTTTTTTCCCCCTCCTCTCTCAGCAAAGATCCCTGGAGTGAATG
>JAUTXX010296001.1:0-11825 GCA_032273605.1 Panulirus laevicauda | reverse complement strand
AAAATAAATTAAGTAGAAAGTTCAAGATGAAATAGGACCTTGGGTGCTGCCCACTAGCCAAGTGTGTGCATGGTCAACACATTGATAAACTCATCACCTGCGTTCTCAAGCAACTTCAGTGTTTTTGTGGTACAAAGACCTGTCTTTTTTGTATCAAATAATGGCAGATACGAGTGCTATCAGTGTTGCATATGCAAAGAAGTCTAGGAAACACCTCAGCATTGCTGGAAAGCTGTAGATGACTGAGCATCATAAGCACTAGGGAAGTAGCTTGTGCCTCATGCATGCCCCATTTCTGACCATGAGGTGATTCTGGTAACTTCAGGTGACCCCTGGAGCTTTTACCTTCTAATAAAGAGTCGACATTCCCTACAAGAAACAAAGTTGTAGGAATAAGTTTCACTTACACTTGCTAATTCTTTCTTCCATATGAATAAGTTTCACTTACACTTGCTAATTCTTTCTTCCATACATGTATGCCATTTCCAATGTCAGGAAGATAGTGCCAAGCACAGACAAAGATATGGCCTCATTTGCTCATATCGACTCTTTGACTATCATGTATAATGCACCAAAAGCAGAGTCCCATATCCACAATCAGGCCCAACAAACCTTTCTCTGCTTTCCCCAATTGCTTCATATGCCCTAGTTAAGCCCACTGACAGCACATTGTTCCCTGTAACCCACTTGTTAACATTTCATTCATTAATGCGTCTTGGAAAAATTTGGGATGTAACAGAAATTGACTTCTAAAAGGACCATCCTTTCCATCAAGTTAGTCAGATAGAAAGGGGTTTACTGTAAAACATGATATTCTAACCATAATGAGAAGGCAATTCCATCCATTGTGAATAAGTATCTTTTTGTACTTACTCTCAGGAGCACAATTTATCCTTCACCTTCAACACAGTGCTTCTTTAGAATACTATGTACACTATGGGTGCTGCATATTTCCAAAGTTCCACTCTATACTTGCACCTAATTCATATGGATATTTCATCAACTAAATTCTCTTGCCTCTTCTTTTAAAGTATATTGAATTTTCAATTGGATATTTGGTGTTTTAGGTTTCAAATATGCAGCACTTTTGATTTACCTACAGCACCACTGAAAATGTTGCAAATCTTATGTACACTGTTGTCACACCTCATTAAGTAATATATGTGTGAAGCTGTCAACAGACGACTCATGTTTGAAGAAGGTTTTGCAAATGTTAACCAATCTTAAAGGGCCATGAACAATGTACCACTGCTTCATGCACTTTTGATGTGAATTTAAGATTCTAGATCAATAACCTTCTTACAAGTGATGCTTATAAAATCTATTAGAGTACACTTAAGTGTTACTGATACCAAAATAAAAATGTGTATGTAATTCTGCTTGACATTTTTTTGATTGATCAAATTCTCTATCAACCAGTGAAGCATTTCCACTTTCAAGAAACAAGTCACCACAATGACTTTAAGGGGCAGAACACTAATATCTGAAACTGCAGAACACACTGCATGGGTGCACAACTTATTTGTTGAAGTTGCAACCAGTGGCAGATCTAGGGGTCTGAACCACTAAGACAACAGCAGTACGATATGCTAATTCCCCCCCTCTATCAATTGCATCTGGTCTTTTGGACAATACAAATTATTTGTTTTATGTATTTTACTAGTACACATGGCTTGCTTTCTATGTTATACTAATACAACTTGCTACATTGCTACATTATACAATAATTGGTCTCACTGGTCAGACCTTGAGTTTTGAATTCAGAATGACCAATGAGAAAGTAAGATCTTTATATTCCTTTGTCTACAATTTTGTGACCATCTTCAGACAAGAGAAACTTCTGCACACTATGGAATATCACAAAACATAATGAGAACTATGATATTTTATCAGGGAATTGAATGCTTTGGCTTTGTGAGATTTAGTTTGCTGAGAATACTGTAATGAAAAATTTTGTAGCCACTGATAATGTCAAATCAATTTTTGTACAGATTAAAAATAAGCTTATTAAGAAAACAGCATTAGGACTATTTTATAGGCACCCTGCATAGACACCATAGGTAGATGAAAGATTTTATGATCAGTTAGCTGAAATTTGCAATGAACAAAATTCTGTTAAGAGATTTAAACATATCTATGTGGGAGGAATCCCTTTCCAGTATCTCTGGGGGTAGGCTAAACCTATATTTGCCTGATAATGCCCTAATCCAATCAGTTGAGAATATATCTGAGTTAGTTCTGACTACAAATGAAAAAAGTTGGGTATACATGATCACTGACAAATTACTTCTGAGGTCACTTTTAATATTGTACGTAATGATGGTCAACATGAAAGTCACAAAAATTATCAGATTTTAGACTGCAAATTTTAATTACTTTCGCACTGCTCCTGACAGGCAAAACTGGGATGATGTGATGCAATAAAATGACATGAAAGTAGCTTGAAAGAAAGAAATATTTTTGTCCTCTTTTTCTTTTTTCCATCAATCAGCATCTTAATCCTGACAGAATAATGTAGAAAGATTATTCAATGTAATACCACAAGAATTAAGAAACAAGCATGGCACAAAAACAGAAACATTTAGAAGAAAACCTAAAGTATGGTTGAGGTTAGACTCAGATGAATCCAGGAATGTCAATTACATGGTGTGCATGGTGGCAGAGAGAAACAGAAATATTCATCAACCCAGACATGTGGTGAATTCTAGGAGGTAGCCCTGCCTTTCAGCAGAATCTCTTCACAAGCACTCATGAGCATATCATTTACTGATATCTTTGATGCATCATTCCCTCTGGTATGTCCCATCATGGGGGAGTGCAGTAACATAAAATTCTCCAGGATGCCCTGATCAAACATATCTCCCTAGCATGTTCCAATTTCTTCATGCCTTCTGTTCTCTGGAATGAACTCCCTTGCCTTCCCCTTCTAGGATGCCAACTGTCTTCTCATTGTTCTATCAAATTCTACCCCACTGTTAGATATTTACTGTGGGATATTTCTCTTCCTTTCACTTACTAATCTGTTGACCACCATGGAAATCAGCTCAATAATATGATCCTATGCCTTTGTCAATTGTACACAGACCACCTCGGGCTTTAATCTGATATTTTATAATTTTCATAAAGGACCAACAACATCTTTGAATGAAAGTTCACTGGAATCCTATAACTGGTTGTACAAACATAAATGTTATGAATATTTACAGATCATTCAAAACTCAAATAACTGGGAGTAAAATACTGCAAATAAATATCTGAAGTTAGGCTAGGGCTTGACCTACACCACAGTGAAGGATATTAGACTCATTTGATCTTTTAAGTTATCAGGAAATCACTGTATAGTAGGTAAATTATTGTAGAGAATATTCTATAGGTAGTATAAACAAACCAAGGACATTCTACTACTTACAGTCCAATGACCAAATGCACAGGTTCAGAATGTCCTTTACCACTGACAAAAATTCCTCACAATTTAAACTAATAAGCATCATCCCAGTGCTTAGTTACTTCATCATGTGAAATGTAGTGCCTATCCTTGCTAAGATGTCTATTAAAATGCACATCATACTGAAACCTATTCAATATATGAGCAGTCAAAATAACTTCTAGGATGAGATGCATGCAAGGGACAGAGAGTACATGAGCAAAGCAGCATACAAGGGGTGATGCATGGTTAATGGGCTGAACTTGGGCATAAGAAGGTGATTAAGGAAGACTAAAAAACAGTCTGAGGAGCTAGGTTTCCATGCATTATACAGCTACAGAGTGGATGAGAGCAAATGAGGCCATTCTTCAGATGTTCCTGATACTAACTTGATAATGCACGAAAAGTGAAACTAGCATAAAAGGAAAACTCTAGCCCAAATATAAAGGTAACCAAATGAAGAGCAAGCACAAAAGGAAGACTCTAGCCTAGATATCAAAGGTAAGCAACACAGCTGTTTGAGGACTACCATTAGCATGTTGTAGTGATCATGTGATTGGTTCCATACGAAAATTCAACATCTCTTTTATGGTGATGGGGCATTTTCTCTCCAAACAAAGATGTCACATGGAAAGAAGCTGAGATGTAACTAATTATAAATTTTGATTATACTAATTACCATGATTTATAATGATTGCAGTTGTATAAGGGTGTACACATATAACAAATAACAGCAACATTCAAAGTTCCATAATTCAAGTAACCAGTTAAAAAAATCAGTGTGGAGAAAATCAAATGCAGCCCCCCCCTGAGAAATGCAAAGATTACATACAGTCACTGCCATTTGGTTGCTCACTATTCTCCTTTCATTGATGCCTGCTGAGAAGGTATGGGCAAATGAAGGCCCTAATTAGACCCACCTCTAGTGCAAGAGACTGGGTACTGGAGATGGGTGATTCAAATGTGAAGTTGAGTAATGTGGCAATTGAGGGTAAAATTGAGGGGCATGGGATATTCAGTATTATAAATGAAAATGGTGAACAGCTTGTGGAGTGCTGGAAAAGGACGCGATGAGGAATACCTACTTTAAAAAGGAGGGACATACACAAGTATATGTATGTGAGTAGGAAAGATGATCAGCAAGCATTACTGGGTTACATATTAACTGCTAGGCATGTAAAAGAGAAACTTCTGAATGTAAATGTGTTGAGGTGGGCAGTTGGTGCAATGTCTTGAGGAGGCAAGGGCAAAGATTTGTGAAGGTTTTCTGAAAAGAGGAACTAACAATTATATTGGAAGATTAAGCACCATAAAATTTTCCCTTAAGAGAGGTGAGAGAGAAAGATTAAACCCCTAGCAATAAACCCCCTATATGTGAGGTAACATGTATAAACAGGCATCTGAAAATTTTCCAAGGAACAGTCTTTGGTGTTCTTAAGGGTGATAACCCATTACAGTCAATCCCAACTGTATGGAAAGACTCATCATCAGTGGCAAATCTACAAGACAAAGGGGGCTTCGGATTTTCAAAGGTTTCCTTTCTATAATTCTATAGACACTGCTTCTATAACTTAAGGATTTGATTATTTGCTGGCCCTTTGGGAGTAAGTATTGTTCAGAGAGTAATTTCAAAATTTCTGCCAAACCACTCAACATTTTGAAATGAATGCTTCACACAGTTAAAGTTGTTTAACACAATATCGTGATAGAATGGAAAGGAGAATTTAGTCTACTGTGGCAGTTCACTCTTTTGTAACATATCCCTAAAATGGATCAAATTAGTTTTAGGTTCAAGACACTCCAAGACATGATTAAAGAAGGGGTATCAAAAATTCACACTCGTTTCTGTAATGATTTTGAACAATTTGCAGTCAAAAAGGCAAGCCACTAGAAAGCTCAAAATAATGCCTCTTTACAGGCTGGCAAGCTTAGGAAGGTCCTGTGAGTCAAAGTTCACATTTATGGAAGATTTTCTGATTTGCAATTGTATAGAGCAAATCTGTTTGATTGAGTTTGGATTTTAAAAGTGAGAAGCAATCTCATGAACATGGATATAGGGCCTGTTCTTGATGCTGTGCAGTTTACAACTGTCATTTCTCACCCACTGGAGGGTAAATTGATTACAAGATCAAATAAAAACTGGATTTGATGGATTTGAGCATTATCACAACATATCTGGCCAAATGTGCATGAAGACAGATTGAGGTAAGTTCTAACTGCAGAAGAATGCAGTTTTGCATAAAAGCTTCCTTCGCTTTCAAAGTGACAAGAAGGCATTATTGGTGCCAGTTGTGATATAAGCAAATGTACCTTACGCACATGAAGATGCAAGACAAAATACTTAAGCTCATAATTCAAGTTTCCTTGATCTACCATTCAAGGGCACTCTTTCTATATAGCATAAGCCTCTGATTTATCAGTTGGATCTGACCAATCCTTTTCACCTAGACAGTGTGACTGGTTTGGAAAGTCCATCACCAAGTGTCAAAAAGAAAATGACTACATAGACTGGTATGCAAAAGAAAAAGAAAATGCATATAAAAATTCTGTTACGACCTTTGTGCTGGCTTGGTGTGGTGCTGACCAAGTAGGAGGAGTATATGTGCCTGACACAGTCACAACTCTAGATAAAAGGGAAGACATGGAGTTGTTGTTTCTTTCTTTCTCTTGAACTTGGTATCACACTCTATTCTCATTTCATAAAAAGGCACAATTTCATTGGTGAACAATATGAACATAATTAAGAATAATGCACCACACACTCACACTAAAACTGATAGGGAGAAGGAGGTTTGGAGAGCATGTTTGGAGATGATCCTTGCTCACTTTGAGATGAGGAAGGACACAGAGGACCTGTTTGTGTGTATCAAACTTTACCCTTATGTCTTAAAATGTCAGTACAGTGGTGGTGAAAAACATGAACACGTGCAGAAATATTACCCTCAACACACTAAGTGATACACTGAGCAGTAAACCGTAAATGATATTTAAAGTCAAAATATGCTTGAGAATATTCAAAGTTCTCAATCACCCCTAGCTTACACCAATGAAAATTAGGCTCCATGTAACGACACAGATGTGCAGTGTACTCTTTCTAAAATTTACTCTATGAATAACTTATTACCTGTAGGGTAGCTGTATGAATGATCTGATAGTTTGATGGACATGTACCTACACCAGACTGTAAGGGTACAAAAGACAGCAGAATTTTTTCCTGTGTTTGCCTGCTATGGAAGTGTCATTTATAGGCAAACTAATGGTAAAGTAAGTTGCTTACATTTAAATAGATGCAAGAAAAGTTAAAACTTCATATGGTGTTTGCTGCCATTCCTATCAAGAACATCATATGATGTTGGCTGCCATCGCCATATAAAACATCATATTATGTGAACTGCTGTTTAAGGGTTAAGAGAAAATGGAGAACTGTTTCATTCCAACCTGATTTCACTCTCTAAGCTCCTCGGATAAGTATCTTGCCTTTAACAATAACATGAGACAACAAATTGATCAAACACTAATGAGACTAACAACATCAATTTCCTCTTGCTCAGGGTAACATGGACCATAAAAGCAGTTTTCAAGCATATCCTATTACTTTGCACATGCTAATGTGGTCCTACACTAAATGTAGAGTCAGAACACCCACAGTCCTAATGGCATGTTAGCACTGCACAACTCTGCATCCACAGTTTTATAAAATTCATACAGTGCTTTATTGCAGGATGCAGTTCTTTTGAATTCATCCATCTGAAAATTGAAGCTTGATTTCCCTGAAAGCACTGACAGACTCTCTCAAGTATGTGTTTCATGTAGATTGTAATAGGAATGAGCTATGTGATGCAACAAACAGCACCAGTATGAATCAATAGGGGATAAGTTACTTTTTCTTGGAACATGTTTTCATACCAGAGAAACCATATCAAATCTTTGTCATTCTTGAAGGCTAACTTGATGAGAAGCCTTATGCTGTAAGAAAACCTGCTTCAACAGGATGTCTCCCAATTTTTCAGTCAGGGAAATCCATGTCATAATCATTCAGTGATGGACTCTCGCCCCTTTTTAGCACTTCAGTTGAACAAAATGCACAAGGGTCATGGCATTATCTCCTTAAATGCATGACATGGAAGGAATTGGTACACATCACTTGGGCAAGCAATTATCATCCTCATTGAATTAGTTCTCCTTTTTGGGATTGGACTAGTTCACGACAGAAAAGCATAACCAGCTTCTTTTGATTCTCATTTTTAGCTATATCTTTTAGCTGACCTATGGCAATAGCATAGTTGTTGTGTGGTACGGGACACTACCTTCTAAGGTATCCTTAACAAGGAATGATTATTTTCAAATCTCACAATCCAGTAAGATTGGTAAAGGCTTAATGACAGCAGTGCTAACTATTTCCTGATCCCAGAGTTTGTGCACATTTATATTCACTATGTCTATTGCATCAAATCATTGAGTTATCTCAGTACACATTTTTCACCAAAACAGCAGTCTTGATTTCTGAATTTGTGGTTGTCATTTGGTTGACAATCATAGACTGAATATCCACTGAGAATTTTGCACAGCCTAATGTTCTCCTTAGTGAGTAGATTACTGATAACCTCTCCAGTGATGTACACTTACCATTATATCAATGTTGATGACTTGGTTCCCCTTTAGTTACTTGTCAATCAAAGGGATATTAACAAGTTTTAGTTTCTTCATGATGGAGGATAATGCCCTCTTCTGCCTATTTTCTAAGCAGAATATACGTTAAATCCTGAATATCTCAAGTTTCGAAAAGCACTAACTATGCTGGTTATTTTCATTGTTAACGAGTTGACCAGGTTTTGAGTCAAAAACGTAAACTGTGACCCTTGGTCAAAGAAAACTATGTCCAGAAAATGAGACTGGCTTTACAGCAGCAAGCGATGCTATAGATCTGGTTGCCACTTGTTCATAAATGGACAATACCAACTGTTACTTGGTTGCAATTTCTACCATTTTAGAGTTAGATACAATAGCATTCTTTAATTCTTTCTAACATGAAGCTAACAAACTGTAACACTACAATAGTAGCATGGAGTATGGTGCAAACACATTCAGCATAGTGGCCTAATTCTTGTAATCTGGCTTGTCTTGCTTTCAAAAAGGTAAACAAAGAGCCTTTTGCTCAAATAATGGTAAAAGATGTGTATTTTGGTTTAGTGCCCTTCATACTTTCTTGGTACACACTTATTGCACTTGGTTTGGGGACACTCGAAGATTTAACCAAATTCTTGTAGCTTTGGGCTATTGGGATATTACACAACAGCCATTACTTCAACGTAGAAATTGGTTTGGTGTCTGTCTATCTTGGACTTGTTTATACTTGGTTTTAATGAGGTGTCCGATGCCTTGTTTCACCATGTTCACAGAATAATTACATTTTTTGATGATAATTTATGAAGTAACATGCCCTTTGTACTCAGCTGGCCCTAGTAACACTTCTCATATGCCATCAAAAATTTCTAATAATAAACTGGTAGTCATTTAAATAAGTTTTAATTTCAACATGCTGGAACTTTAAGATGCAATAGATGATGAAAATGTTGTTTAACCCAGTCCATGTCTGCATACTAGTCTTGGAGACCAGCCAAGACACCTCTGTAACTTACCTGTAAAGTTTGAGAATCCACTTTAAGTTCGAGGGCTGTTTTTGTGAGGCATAACCTGATGTAAGTCATTTAAATGACTTCATAAAGGCCACTACATTCATCCATCAATAACTCAAAAGGATCTCAAAAGGGGACTTATTCTAAATTTCTCCTTCATATTTGAAGAGTTAAAGATTATACATTTTTTTCTGACAACATATCATTATTAGCACTTGTTTCCTTGATGTCCTTCTCACGTCGTAAATACTTTCAGACTCTAGTTTAAAGTCTCTCAGTTTTATTCTACAAATGTTGAGTTTCATAATGATCAAAAACATTTGAATGAGTCCCACTTCTTTAAGAGAATTCAAATCACCATCTCTAATGCTAACTTATCTTTCAAGTTGAATGAAATTATTTCTTGACATTCTTTAAACATTTCTGGTGAAAGGTTTCCTAAAACTTGCCTCCCAGAGATCATAGATTTGTACCAATGACTGAAACTGTAAAAAGGCATTATGAGCCATTCAAACAGTGCCATATAGACATCTAAAGTGCAAGGGACTGCTAAAACCTTTAAATGTATACATGCCAAAGCCATTTACTCTGAACGTGTACATAATAACCTTAGTGCATGATCATCCCTTTAAATGAACTCACAGTACTTGGCAACTGAGTCATACTCTAATTTTTTTATTCAAAATCACTCCTCAGGGTCTCTTGATAAGTGTAAATATGATGGCTGGCTGTTTTCATCAACTAAACCACATAAAATCTTGGATGTTTGCAATGCAGCAGTAAGGCAGGGGCCTGAGTGATGGAGCACAAAGTGTCTTCTCACAATGGTTATATTTAGGTAACTGAGCTCTGTTGATAATTCTGTGTGCAGGTCAGAGATGGGAGCAGCATGTAACATCTATACATGTCTCTAAGAAGCAGAGAAAGCATAGAATCCTTTAAACATGGGCAAAAAATTAAACCCACAAGTGTTATAGGGTTAAGCCATAGTGGCATTGGCAACTTTTACAGGAAATGTCCTACAAGGGTTAATGTCACAGATAACATGACCCTTCTTGGTTGTCATAGTGGCTTTAATTTTGGTACTCATTCTTGTACTGGTTGTGCAATTTGAACTTACAAATTCAGTTGCCTTGCACACTCAGAATTACAGGAGATTTACAAACGGAAGAGCTGTACAGGAAGATGGCATCAATGCTGTCCCAATAAGCCATAAGTCCCTAAATCTATGGTATGACTATCTTTGCTGTTCAGAATTGCACATATCCTTTATCTATGCTGCTGAATACCTTGGTATACGTGGTTTGACTTGCAATAACTCGGTTTCTGAACCTTAATATTTAGGTTCAGTGAATCATGACCTTGTGATTAGTCATTCAAATAACATCAGTTACAATCTGAATTGGGAACAGCCATGATGTATGTCATATCCATCTAAATACAAATCATGTGTGTTCTCTCAAGGAGATGAAATGCAATATGAAATCAGAAATTTAAGGATTTTCCCTTATCAAAATTGTCACTATCATATCTGCACCGGGAATATTAGCAATCACACTGAGGGCTTGTGGATGTCCATCATGATTAATCTAAATGCCATCATCAACTGGACAATTTGTGACTGTGTCAACAAATTAGTAATTTGCTCACCCTCATAAATTTTTTCATAAGATCCCAGCTAGCATCTGGTACAGTTTAAGTAAGGATCCAAGCTAGCATCTGGTACAGTTTAAGTAAGGATCCAAGCTAGCATCTGTTTCAGTTTAACTTTCGTTATGATCAAGCTAGCAATTAGCTCAGTTCAACTCAAATTAGGATCTAAGCTAGCACCTGGTTCAGTTCAACTTAAGTGAGGATCCCAACCAGCAACTAGTTCAGCTTATAGGACCAGGTAGGAGATTTCTCTGTCCTTGCTGTCAACTCTGTGGATTACCGTAAAACTGACCAATTGATAAAATCCAATGCCCTCAACAACTGTAATGCTCAGACCAACCTGGACTTTGTTTAAGGGAAAAGTAGTTCAACTTTGTTACTAAGGAACACCAGAAATATAAAAATGGGAGCATTAACATAGCTATTATGTTAAACAAGCAGAACACTCACAACTCTAATAAGTGGAAGCATAATAAAGCAAAAAGGTATTTCAACCTGTACTATTGTGAAGAAGGATGTTTGATTCACTAAATCTTTCACTCATATAGAAATTACCACTTTACAGAATTAATAAATATTAAAAGATAGACAAACCAAGAAACAATTTACTTCTATATATTCCAGTGATCTAACCAAATTCCGAAATCAAGTGACCTAACCATTTAAATGACTCGTGGGCAGATGCAAAAGTTCAAACCTAACACCATCATCATGGTACCTAATTACCTTATTATCCTGTGAAACCTAGTATCTATCCTAGAGTTTGATCAAATTCAACATAAGTTCTCTAATATGTGGAACATATAACCTCCAGGGTAAGCAATTTAGCTGTTTAAGGACTAACATAGGTTGGTTACAGTGACAACCCAAAGTTGGCATAACTTTATGGCTTCATTTGCATTGATGATAGATACAGTGGCCCCTAAATAAAGGTTAGATGAGTCATTCTTTTATGGTGTAATGGCGTGCTCTTCACTCAACACAAACAATGCATGGGAAAATTATATCAAACGCGTTTTTTTTTTTAATCATACTTTGTCGCTGTCTCACGCGTTAGCGAGGTAGCGCAAGGAAACAGACGAAAGAATGGCCCAACCCACCCACATACACAT
>JAUTXX010295890.1:0-13925 GCA_032273605.1 Panulirus laevicauda | reverse complement strand
AAGCGCCAATGAGTAGTCTCCCCCTCTCCCCCTCCCCTCCCCTCCTCCCAAGGCAGGCATTTTTCAAAAGTTGTAGATGAAGGAAGCAGTATGTAAGGGCTTAATGGATCACAAAGTTTGATTACAGTAGTTACGTACGCTCCAGGGACGCCTCCTCCTGCTGCTGCTGCACGTGATAGACAAATTATGCCAAACTCATATTCATCATGAGTCAGTCACAAGTCATCATCATGAGTCAGTCACAAGTCATCATGAGTCACAACTCATCATCATGAGTCACAGTGTTGTGCGTGGTCGGGATTTTACCTTCTTCATTATGCTGTTGACAGTAAATCTGGTAAAGTGTAATCTATCATTAAGAAGCTCAAAATGTGATCATATATAATACCAACAATGAAATTATTAAAATAATTCTGCAGTGACGCAGTGAAAGTCACCTACATAATTAATCTCGGGTTTCAGGTAGAGACATGATTAGCTGTGTTATGCTGACGGGTTTGTAGGTATTGTTACGATAGAGCGAGAATAGATCGGCTCTATCGCCACTGAATGACCCCCAGATTTCTTTTCGCATGAGCAGCCTCAATACACTACCGAACGTGGCCTCGTTTACCACTGTCTTGTCCCATGGCACTTAACATTGATTTCCACTTGACACACTCAACAGTGGATGGCAGAGTCAACTTTAAGACACTCGGGGCAAAAACATGACCAGCTTTATTTAAAACCGACTGATTTTTCCTTTTTTATCTCCCACTGTTGATAATGTATCTCTGAGCAGGTGAGGTGTTTAATTGAAAATCTGATTAGCTGTCGGGGTGATTATGTTTTTAAGCCTCCATCTAATGACTAGAAAAAGAGAAACATAGAATATAAAAAGATTTTTCTCTCAAACTAAGGAAATACAATACTCTATATATTCTATATCAGGCTAATTTGTTGCAAATGCTGTGTGTGTGTGTGTGTGTGTGTGTGTGTGTGTGAAGTAGAGAAGAGATCAGTATCGTAAAATCTTGTGATTAAACAACGTTTTGAAACGAACGTTGACGGCTGGGAATGTCTGTATGTTTTACAACGTCAAAGGCAACGTGGAGATGAGACTTGAGGTGACTTTGAACGTTGGATTTTCGATCTGTGAATTGACTCAGGCAGCGGAGTATGTACTGATGATCAGCTACATATCCAGGGTTACAGCTGCGTGAGTCGCCCGGCTATGTGGACATCAAGGAGAACATTCACCATATGTTCAACATGAAAAAATGAGTATTGCATTCGAGCTTTGTTTATGAACCAGAATAAGCTGCGAGACATGACGAGACTGGTATTCAGAACAGATGTTCAAAACGGTGTTTTTCATAACACACAAAAGAACCAGGAACAGCTGATCAGGGAACGTATGATCAAGGACGAAGATATGACAGCGTCTCTGTGTTGGATGTGACGTCTGCTGACTGTACTACTTCACATGTTACAGCCAGCCGTAAAGACACATGTCTCATGACACAGCCCTGAAATTACATTCACCACGACACATTCCCCTGAAATACATTCTCCAGTATACATCACTTGGAATTGGGCTTTTCTGGATACATTCCTCGGAAATACATTTTATGGAGGACATTCCTATGAAATACCTTCTGCGGGGGGTAACGTTCCCTGGAAATACTACGTTCTCCAAAAATACATTTTTCGGCGTCGGTAAAGATACAGCGGGGAGCGAGGACCCGGTGACGTCATGAAGATGGAAGACTGTAGTGCGGGGGTGGGGGTAGGGCAGGGGGCTGGGGGGTGTTCTCCTGGGGGTGATGGCTGGGAAGGTCGGGGCTCGCGGGACCCTGATGACGGTGTTTACGTACGTGCGTCAGCCCATCAGGGGTGAGGGGTGATGGGCAAGCGACCTGCTGACCCAGTGGACGACCTGGCGTGGCTGATACAAGGGCTGAAGTTCCTCTCTCTCTCTCTCTCTCTCTCTCTCTCTCTCTCTCTCTCTCTCTCTCTCTCTCTCTCTCTCTCCATTTTCTTTGTTGATTTATGTCGAAACCTGGCGAGCGGACTCGGGGGACCCAAGGGGGAGTGTCTTGCGTGGGTTGGCCACTTCTGAGAAAAATATTTCTTGAAATTATAGTTTATTTTGCGAACTGTCGTCGTACGTATGGCAGAGTATTTCACGCCAGTCGAGGGCCAGTCGACCCTCCTGCAAGCCATATGCTTGAAATTGTCGTACGGTAGTCTTGTGAGCCTTGCTTCTAGGACTGGACCGAGCAGGCTGTGAGGACATGGCCTTCCGGCTGTTCTCTTGTATCTCCACATAATACCTTTGATAATGATGTGTCTTCTGTGCGCCTCTTGGCTGCCACTGATCCCTTCCTCCACCCATGTTTGTGTGTCGAAAGATCTCCAGGATGGAGCTAAACTCCTCTCGAGACAGAACCGTCCCAGGCGGAGCCTCTCCAGGATAAGACTTATCATATATGACATATCCTATGACTTGGTCGGCTTACCTTCCTCCCGAACCAAACTTCACAGAGGGAAGAACCCTACAGAGGCACGAGATGGCTGCCACAAAGCCTGGTCCCACAGATATAAAGACATAAAGTCAGGCAGAGAAGAGACCTGTCGCAAACACCATGAAGATCAACCAGCACGGAGTGAACCAAACCACGACACAAACACACCAACAACAGAACACATAAACCCATATAGAAATCCTGAAACAAACTCCAGCTGAGAGTACACCGCTATTACTGAGGGAAAACATTACAATGCAAACCTTCAAAGAAGTTTACTGTAGAGGAAACTGAAGGGGATTAAACCCCACAAAATATTAATGTTTTCAAACTGGAAGTCTGGAAGATAAAGCATCTCTCAAAAGTCCATCTTCTGCAAATCTCACCCACAACCAAAACGCAATTTAGGGTAAAATCCCAGCTCAACCTAGTCCATCTGTGCAGACATACTGCAGGGAAATGTCCTGGGATAAACCTGGACAAAAACAGGAATGTGTTTGAGGTAAGACAGTTCTAAAACACATATCAATCTTGGGAGAAATAAGGAAGTTTTGAGACAGAAACTCATCTTAGGAAGGAAAAATAAAGATTGCTACAACAATAACACAATTTGGGCTGGAATGAAGACTTTAATACAGATCTATCGTGAGGTAAATAGATAACTGAAACAAATCATTGTATGGTGAAGACTTAGGCAAACTCGGAATGGAAGATGTTAATAAAATATTCTCTTATTTTGGAAATGTTGTTGATGTGAGACGTGCATGATTTTCATCTTGCACCTTAGTGACACCGTCCGCCGGAGGTGTCAGCGAAGGAAGGGTGTCACACGTGGAGGAGGGAGGGAGGGCGCTGCTGATGTGTGCTGGCAGCAATTCCTGCACCAGGAGGAGGAGGAGGAGGAGGAGGACGAGGAGACGAAAATTCTATCGAGACTTGCTTATCCCCTGAGCCTGAAATATGACCCAAGACGGTGTTGAAGTTGTCAGGGGATTGATCAGTTTTCTTACGCGGGTCATACATGTTTCATGCAGGTTTGAGCCAGAGGTGTATCGTGGGATGGCCGTGGCCTCATACTACGGCAGGACTGTACAGGAAGGATACCTACGACTAGGGCGATGGTAGGATATGAAGATACTTTACTTCCTTCGTATGATCGGTCACACATGATACATGTTTCACATGCTCCACTTCTCATCCTGACAAGTTTCCCAGACCGTTAGAGAAACTTGAACAGAATCACCTTAATGTAAGGCTCAGTTTCCTCGCTGTTCCTGTGTTAAAATATCTTTACCTTCTTTGATTCTATTGATAATGTTACCAGTGGTGTCACGTTATGTTGAGGACGAAAGATATACACATCCGACCGTAGAACTAGTAAGGCGTTCCTTTGGAAGACGAGAAAAAATATGTGGTATGGAAGCCAGTAAGACAGCCTCCTGTACCCAGAATAGCCTGGACTACAGCCTCCTGTACCAAGATGGTAGCCCGGACTACAGTCTCCTGTACCAAGATGGTAGCCCGGACTACAGTCTCCTGTACCTGATGGTAGCCCGGACTACCGTCTCCTGTACCAGGAGGATAGCTGACTATAGCCTCCTGTACCTGATGGGTGGCCCAGACGACAGCCTACTTGTGCTCATGTATCGTACCTACGGCACACGATCAGGGGAGTGGCATGTACCGCGTGATCTGGATGAGGTTTGGTGTGAATTCATCCCAGGTTTCAAGTTTCATTTTGATACGACGTGAGTCATCAGGAGAGGAGGTAGCAGACTCCTGCTTGTTATCTTAAACGTTGACGGACACATCTGCAAGACTATTAGGAATCTGGGGAATGCAAAACTCTCAACACTCCAACCTTCCTTCTTGACCTAACTTTATCCAGAAAGTTTCCCTTCGTGAAAGCTCGATGGTGGGTGAGTGTGTGTGTGTGTGTGTGTGTGTGTGTGTGTGTGTGTGTGTGTGTGTGTGTGTGTGTGTGTGTGTGTTTTCATACTTGATCGCCGTCTGTCGCGTTATTCCCTTTGTTCCCTGCAGCTCAAAACACATTTCTTGTACAGATCAATGGCGTTCTATGCACAACCTACTTAATTTGACTACGGAACGTAAAGTCAGGTAGATCCCTGCGTCTGTCTATTTGATCGCTGACGTCCTCCGTTGCAGCATGTGTAGCGACCATTACTGGGGCTTGAAGCTCAAATGCCTATTGAAACCTCATGTCCTGGAAGCCCTTGTACACAGGAGGCTTGCCTCACATGACCCGGAGCTCAGCTATCCGCTGCACTCCCTCCTCCTCCACAACTCACCATCATGTTTTCATTTCCTCCTCACTTCCCCAGGGTCGGAGAGCACCTCACTTGCTTGCATGTTCCCCTCCGGTCTCACTGCGAGTTATGGGGTCGGTCGTCCCGTGATGGTTGTTGATATTTTCCATATTATATATATAGTCCATAATGAGGTTCGCTGTAGTGAGGCTGCTGGTGATGTCTACCCTGGCATTGCCTAGCGTTCGTTCGGCTGTAACCAGGTTGACAAAAGGATCAGTAGATGAACACGGTGTGCCTCACCGAGGGAAGCGATGTCTCCCTGGTCGCGAGAGGTTACATGATATCCTCAGGACATACCAGCTCACACTGGCTCCCGGTTATCATCACATATGAGGCTCTGACCCCGCACTCAAAATGGATCCCGACTTTCACCCAGAACGTCTTACTTTACTAAGTGTTCTTTGTGTGAGCTTGCTTGCTCATTCCACAGGTCTAGCTACATTACACCTAGTCCTGTGTGACACTAAACTAGATATAGTGTAAAGTTGAGGAGGTTTGCGGTCAAGATTCAACGAAGGAAAAAGTGACGAGTTTGAGATGCTATCGTTACCCAAACCTCCTCCGACCTCTTGTCTCAATAGTCATCTCTACTCAGTTCTTTTCAGGTGTCCACCTTAGCTGCCACATATTTACTGTTTCTTCTCCCTTCCTCACCCTGCCATCACACCTTTTGTTGTCTTTCCCTCCCTCCTTCACCCTAGACACCACACCACCTTTCTACTGGTTCTACTGCCCCCTCTCACCCTAGACACCACACCTCTTCTCTCCTGGGTCTACATACCTCTCTCACCCTGCACACCACACCTCCCCTCTGCTTTCTCTACTCACCCTCCTCTCTACTCCTCACCACACGACAGCCACCACAGTACTTCCCTACTGCCTTTAACTCTCCTCTCCTTCCACCCCTCACCACCATACAAGACGCTCATCCTGCTTAATAAGGCTGAGGGTAATTAGCTTGGCTACCATGTTAATCTACCCAAGGGATCTGTTCCCCCGTACATAACAAGTTTGTTCATCATACAGCAAGTTCGGCAGATGTTTCTCAACTCTTTTTTCTTTCCTTCTTTTTTCTTTTTTTTTAGCTCAGCGAGCTCCCATGAGAAGGCCTTGTTGACTCATGAAGATCTGGAGAGGGAGAGAGAGAGAGAGAGTGTGTGTGTGTGTGTGTGTGTTGGATGGGGGGTAGGGGGGGGAGTGGTGGGGACACACTAGTCTCCTCTCATTTTTCAATACTCGGACCCTGAATTTAATTAGTTCACCGTAATTCGAGTTTTAGGAGACTTGGAAAGTTTTAATTAAGTCACTGAGAATCCTGACAAAAAGGTCTAAAAGGCAAAGTTAAGTCTCCTTTTTCTTACGGAAGAAGCAATGCCCTCTGGACGGGAGAAATTACAATACCTATGAAATTCATATTCCCTCATTCCCTCATTCCCTAAGGTGGTTCTTCCCACTTGTCCATCCTTCAGACTGGCTCTTGTGCAATCCTGTCGAAGACCAATCGAGAGCATCATTTCCCCAGGCGTCTTGGAAGTCTTTCATACATAAATGTATGACCAGCATGAATGTGTTTGGGGAAGATTTTGAATGTTATATAGATTTTAGGTCGTGATGTGTCCGCTTCGAGGATGATGCTTGAAGCTTCGGTTTAATTAGAAAGTTATTAAAACAATTGTCTTCCTCAAATAGCTAGGGTTGTAGTAGTAGCTCAGAGCTATCGGTAATTTTACCGCTGAGGCTCCTGTTGCTATGTTAGTTATGGATATTCTTGTCATTGAGGGGAAAATAGCTGTTGTCCAGGGGCGAGATGATCATACACAACAGCAGATAGTGTTCGACCCTGATCAAGCCAAACCCTGATGGACGGTGGAGATGTAAAGACACAGATCAAACTTGGATGAGGAGTTTATGTTTATAGGCACAGACAAGACCCAACTGGAAGGCGTATGTGTAAAGACAGAGACCAGAACCCATCTGGAGGGTGCAGGTGTAAAGATCCAGGCTACACCCAGCTTTAGGGTGTAGGTGTCACGAAACATATAATGAAGCAACTGGTCCAGTGTTGATGATTCTGTCCAGGGAAGAAGAAGAGAGTCGTGTTCCAGACACACAATTAGTAATATACTTCCCATTTAAATGTGTAACTAGTGATAGCTAGCGTATCATTATGCTTCAAAGATTACTATAGTTAGTCAGGGTTCTTAAGCAAGTCAAACTTTGGCTGGAGAAAGCTGATAGGAAGCCTGAAATGCAACTCCTCCTCAACATTCTGTCACGTTCTTGGATACCTAAGTGCTTTTATACAGCATGTCAATATTGATATACCTCTGGACGACATAATAAGAACAGGACCTGAGTGCTTCAGAAACATGTGTCAAACTCCGAAGGCATGCAGTGCTGCTGAAAGACAGCTCATTGTTATCCGCCACTCATCCACAATAAACCTTCAACTACCACGGTTACAGCACTCTGAAGGGACGTACGTTATTGGTAGTGTGATCATTTTAATGAATGTTCGAGTAGAGTAGAATTACATTGTAAACATAAGAAGCCACATATCATAACTGAGCTGCAACCAAATGCTGTCAGTTTATACCATCACTCACTTCTTCAATCACTGTCGCACGCTAACATACAATCCGTCATGAATGAGTTAGCTGAACAAGTACCCCAGCGTGTTGGGAACATTTAGGGGACAAACTTCAGCGCCGGTAACCACCCGAAAACCAGTTTCACGAACTGTGATCGCGTTGGGAGCCAATATCTCATCTGCATGTAAACTGGCGCAGACAAGGAGCCCTTCGCCTCGGCTGACTCCCGCCCACGAGAGCCAATCATTGGCTTGTTTACCCTCTGGCAACTCTCGTGATGTAATTAAAGAACCTATCAAGTCGCCGCCGCTGCCACCGCTCTCACGTAAAGACCCAGTTAAGTGAGGCGCCAGGAGGAGGAGGAGGACAGGACCCAGGGAGCCGCCAGGGGATGTCAGAGGTCCATGGCGGTGAGGAGGTGTCCGGTAGAGGATGACTCACCCTGTCCCACGGGAGCAGGCTGTAGAGAGCAGCCGCCCAGGGAAGTGCTGCCTTCCTCACCCAGAAATATTAGTGGTGTCTGAAACACTCCCACAGCCTCCGTCTCAGGACTAAGGATTTTTCTTTATCCTTCATTGATCCCAAAATTCTGGGCTGATTTCAGCAACTCTCTGCTTCCACATTTAACACAAATCCAACTTATTTGTAGTTCTTGCCTTAGCATTATCTCTTTTCAGCTCCATTTTTTCATTATAAATCTCTAGTAAGACAACAAGAATTTTGGCTTTAGTTTCTAAGGTGGGGAGCGATGAATCTACAGATTCCCGTCTGACTCTTCTCCGTCCTCTTGTCATTCCTTCCTCATTCATCGCCATCTTCACTCACCTTCTCCAGCCTGAAGACGTGATCCGCCATCTCCTTCGCCCATCACACGATGACGAGAGGAACCTCGTCATCTCCATAACTTTGTTACCATACATATTGGGGTAGACGAATATCCTTTGTTTTCCCCCTTAGCTCTCCTCTTAGCCCTACAACTATCTCTCTCAAGACCACCAGACCTGAATGATTCTCTCGTTAACTATCGTCAAAAAATTACCAGCGGTAGTTTAGGTTAAAGGGAGGCTCTAGTCTACGTTGGTTATAAGGGGGTCTTCCAGCCTAATACCTTGGTAAACCCTGAGGTGATAATCAGAGATGAAAGGCCTCCTGAAGGGAAGATGGCGTCGCCTGGCTACCTCCTCCAACACTGGCCAACATTCCGCCCACACCTTTAGTGAAATTATTCCACAGTGCCACACCTTTCCCATGTATACACACACACACTGTGAATAAACAAACCGTGGACGTATTTTTAACAACACTGTTATGGAACAAAGGATGAATGTCTAGATTTCCCAAAACTGATGATGTTTCAAAGGTCTGTTTCAAGCCAAGGAGAGACCTTATGCCAAAAGCAGTATGTTCATAACATACATCTCTCAAAAGCCCTCCACAATTATCACTTTTCTAATCTCTGGTGCTGCATTGCAGATATAAGTAGATAAGTAATCTTAATGCACTTCTCATCACCCATAATGTTCAAGGTTATAATAATAATGTGGGAGATGGGTTAGTGATAGGAATAAGGAGATGGGATAGTGATAGGATTAAGGAGATGGGATAGTGATAGGAGTAAGGAGATGGAATAGTGATAGGACCAAGGGGAGAAAATTGTGACAGGATCACGGATGGGAGATGGTGTTAGATACACAAAAAGCAGATAGTGATAGGTTTAACGGAGGATGATCAGAGCAAGGAGAGTGGATGGGGATGGGTAAATGGAGATTAGATGGTGACTGGAGCAAGGAGGATGAATGGTGATAATGACAGGAGGATGGATAGTGATAATGACTGGAGAATGGATAGTGACTCGTGCAAGGAAAATGGATGGTGATAGGTAAAAGGGGACTGGATGGTTATAGGAGCAAGAGCAGTGTATGGGGGTAGAAAAGGGAAGACTGGATAGTATTAGGAAAGAAGAGAGTGGAATGTCAGCAGCAGAATGAGCTGAAGATTGAAAGTAAGGAAGAGACGTGTAGAATATATGGCGATAGGGAAAAGAAGAAATTGTTATGGTGAATGGCGACGCTGTCTTTAATGCCCAAAGTTTATTCCCGTCAGCTGATGATAATGTCACAAAAAATCTGTTTTCCATTTTTCTTTGAGGCTGTCTGTTTTTAGTCCATCAATTTCAGCTTCTTGTGTAAGTGTATTAAGATCCATTCTCTCTCTCTCTCTCTCTCTCTCTCTCTCTCTCTCTCTCTCTCTCTCTCTCTCTCTCTCTCTCTCTCTCTCTCACTAGAGCGAACGTACACGAAGTACAAAGACGATCTATGCACTTTCAAAGCGACATGAAATGACATCAGGACGAAATAATCTGAGAGCACACCCACCACTTAATGCTAACAAGTGATCATTTTGAAACCCGTAGTTCACTGGTCTTAAGGTTGTTTTTATGCTGTGTGTACATTCCATGTCTTGTAAGCTGGGTAATCTTCTTTTCCTAATAGGGAAAATGATACATTGCCATCTTTGACTACCCCTAGCTATAGTAACTCCAGCTTTTATCTTCATTAAGCTTCATTATCGCAAATAGATCACCATTACTTATGACAACGCTACTATCAACTAATTATAGACTTTAGGTTCACTACCTCACTAAGCTGGGTGAGGTGAGTTGGTTTATAAAAAAGAATTAAGGAAAAAATATATCATTGATTTGTACGAGAGGGTCATTTATTTCAGTATAGGAGCACCTGCGGCAGGCTACACCATCGTCACTACGGCAACACCTGCGGCAGGCTACACCATCCTCAGTACAGCAACACCTGCGGCAGGCTACACTATCCTCAGTACAGCAACACCTGCGGCAGGCTACACCATCCTCAGTACAGCAACACCTTCGGCAGGATACACCATCGTCAGTACAGCAACACCTTCGGCAGGATACACCATCGTCAGTATAGCAACGCCTGCGGCAGGTTACACCATCGTCACTACGGCAACACCTGCGACAGGCTACACCATCCTCAGTACAGCAACACCTTCGGCAGGATACACCATCCTCAGTACATCAACACCTTCGGCAGGATACACCATCGTCAGTATAGCAACGCCTGCGGTAGGCTACATCACCACGGCAGCACCTCCGTCAGGATACAACACCATCGTCAGTATTTCCTTACGTAGCCTAGACCATCACAGGCCTGGGGGATGGGTGTCCACAGCAGACAGCAGAATCATCCAACCTCACCAATTTCACAGTCCTGTGATGAGGAACCGTCATTCTTAAGGGAGGCTGTGTAATAAACTGAGATCAATACCATACCAAAACTAAATCTATCTCGTCCGGCAGATTTATAAAGACAATAGGAGGATACGGTTATAAAAGAAATGCCACTCAAAACACACTGTATATTGCTGGAAAATACCTGAACACGAAATTGAATCGTTTTTTGTGTAAAGTTTCACCCATAACTACTTCTCTTAAGCTTGGCGCCTTGAATATTTTGGTATTCCATTTTGAAACTCTATAGGAAGTCGTCGGGGAAAGATTACAATCTAGGGAAAAAACGAGTTTTTTCCTTGCTTTTCTGGGTTTTCACCCTGACTGTTATCGATGTTTGAAGTTGGCAACGTATGGCTCCCTTGCCTCTGGAAACAGGTCCTGCGTCTGCAGAGTTACGACATGTGGTAGTGGTGTAGGACATGTGGTAGTGGTGTAGGACATGTGGTAGTGGTGTGGGACATGTGGTAGTGGTGTGGGACATGTGGCAGTAATGTGGGACATGTGGTAGTGGTGTAGGACATGTGGTAGTGGTGCAGGAGATGTGGTAGTGGTGGTGGATAGAGTGGAGGGTGAATGACCATTTTTCCCCTCGACCTCAGGTGTAGTTTAGTGAAGCGGAGTGTGGGAGGTGAGGGTCCACAGCCCCTGGTTGGCCAGCGAAGATACAACTGGAGGTCATACTTCACTGTTACTTCACTGACTTCGTGGATGAACAAAGACCCTTACCTTTGTAGTTATAGCTGAATTACTAACGACTAACAAATCATTTACCTACAACAGAAAGGATGTTTTATGTACAACCCAGGTAGTTCTACCATGTTCATGTGATGCTCAGTATTCCTGTGTTCGTCTTTAGCTCCGTCCAAATCTTATTTTCCTCAACAGAAATTTTCTCTATTCTCAGAGGACGATGCTGCTGCGAACAGATCATTAGTGATATGAACGAGGGAGTCTGAGCCCCAACCTCCAAGTTCTTGAGATCCTCCTTCACCTCTGGCATATTTTGATCATGTGCCAGTCTTCAAAGCATACGCTTTTCATGGCTCGAATCATCCTTTTTTGTGCACGTCTCTAATGATATGAATCAACTGAATCTTGTAGGGTGAACTGGAGAGGTTCTGGGATGAGGAGATCTCTCTAGTCGACCAATATCAATACACACAGGCAGCACAAATAAAACTAAACGTTGTTAGGAAGAGGGTCATGATTCTTATGTTACCTGAGATCATGGGAAAGGAAGATCTTAGTTTTTCCATGAACTTGGTTACATCCATGAGGCACTGTATTCAGTATTTGGTACTAAGTATTCTCATGCTCAGTAATCTATGGGTAAATCCCGAGAAAGTATAGGGAGTCTTAGAATGTCTAGAGTTCATCCTCAATATGAACCTTTGTCCGATAATCATGAAAAACTCCAATAGACAAAACAGGGATGGAGAGGGAAGTCGAGACAAGGAGTATGGGGACTTCAAGGCACGAAAGGACTCTGAGGCACGTAAGAGGACTTCGAGGTAAGGACGGGACGTCGAGGCAAGGACGGGACCTCGAAGCAAAATAGGAACTTGGAGAAAGGAAAGGGATGTCGAAGAAGGGGAGGGACATCGACTAAGGAAGAGGAAGTCGAGGTAGGGGAGTGACATCGAAACCGGGAGGGACAGCGAAGTAATGAAGAGGACATCGAGGCAGGGGGGGGGACATCGAGGGAGGGGAGGGACATCGAAGTAGGGAGGGTACTTCGAGACAGGAAGGAGACGACTGGGGAAGAGGGGCGCCGAGCGCTCGTCTTGAGGGGAGAAAACAACCAGAAATGACAGCAAATCCGGCTGAACACAGGAAGAAAATTCAATTGTCTTGAGGAATATGATCCAGGCATGAGTGACGACAGCGAGGGTCCGCTGGTTTATTGTGACTGATGAGGGACGCTTGGCGGGGCGCAGCGACCAGCGACGTTTGCTTTATGGGATGAAACCGCTGGTTTGTTAACTTTGTAAGATGTTGCTACTGGCTGTGTTAGCTCTTAGCTTTATATGATGAAACTGCCGGCTGTGTTAACTTTGTGGGATGCTGCTGCTACTGGCTATATTAGCTTTTGTGTTGCAAATGCTTGCTGGATTAACTTTGTGGGATGCTGTCACTGGCTATCTCAACCTTATGGTTACCGACAGCGTTAACTTAGTACCCTGTCAGATATGAGTCATGTTTTATCTGCTGCCTCCAAGAAAGCACCCAAATTTGCTTTGCATGCTGGTGAAAGAATGAGAAATAGATAGAATAATTTGTATACACTCGTATTAGAGAGACAGAGAGACAGACAGCCAGATAGACATGGAGACTGACAGACAGACTAGATTTTATTCTCTGTATACATTTTATGGTAAAGCCAAAATGTTATTCAGTCATATGATTATGAATATACAAAATGATCGGCAGATGCACTCATCCCATATGGTTTTGTTGGTAAAAATTATCATATACATAATGAATGTAATAATTACTGCTGATAATGGAGTGAAAATTGATGTTATATCTCTAAGCAAAAAGAAAGTCATACATATTCATAAGAATCTCTAAACAAAAGTATTTGTTGAATGATAAGGTTCAATTTTATGGTTAAATTTCGAAATCTTTGTAGAGTCATCTGGCTTAAATCAACCAAACACTGCTTCATATGATTAGAATTCATGTGTAAAGATAAGCATCAGGCTTAGAATAACTGCATTATTGTGTTTATCATACCGTCTGAAGGACTGAATATTTAAAGAATTTACGAGAATTCTACTTAAGAGTTTAATTAAAGTCATTAACTCGGATAAGTGGTACTTGCTATTTCCAGCTCATTAAAAGAGCAAACTTAGGATTCTGATGTTTACTTCCAATACCAGGAAATTTCTTCGTGAAAAGAGGGAAAGAATAGCGTCATGATGGCTAGATGTTGGACAATACAAAGAGGAGCCTGCAAAAAGAGAAAATATTTCTCCTGGATGGTCATACACACCACACACAGACACACACACACACACACACACACACACATACACACACACACATACGTAAACACATGTCCACACATAGAAGCACACACGAAGGCTGAAGAGTATGGGTGATTTTATTTAATTTGCACTTCATATTCGACGTAAAACGATGGCTTAAAGACTTTTTCTAATGTACTCGTATCATATGTGTGTATGGAGAAAATCCATACCATATGTGTGTGTGTGGGTGTGTG
>JAUTXX010295780.1:0-13925 GCA_032273605.1 Panulirus laevicauda | reverse complement strand
CTATTTTAACATACAATCCTAAGACTCTTTATTGTGATTCCTACAGCTTTAAGGCTACAATCCAATTACAAGCAGTGACATGATAGCCTCCTTTGGAAGAAAAGTTTCTTAATGAGATTAAACTCCCAACTGTCAAGTGATGATGATACAGGCTGGCTTAAAGGTGACTTTTCACTTGCAGTCTGACCACTAGCAGTTGGAGTTCAGTAACGCAATTGCAAAACACTGCTATTTCATAAACTCTGACATCAAGATATACAAAGGCCAGTAATAACAGCACATGAACAGACCTACTTGACAGAAACAGTGCATCAATGACAATCTAATTGTTAGCATTTCATTTGGTGCCTTTGCAGCAGGTATGAGAGAAAAAATCATCAGCAGTTCAAAGATGCAGACATAGCAGAAGCACTCCTTTTTCAGCATCACAACTTAAGGTAATAACTCCTAGGAACATGGACCAGATGGGGTGGCAGCCCAGATGTAACACTTGGGAGCAAAGCCAACAACAGGATCATATTACGCAGAATTTTGCCACAGGTGGACCTGATCACAAACAAGCTAAATGTGGTAATTCCAGTATGAATTTCCCTGATGAGGGACTAAATTGTAATGATGCAGATGCCCTAAAATTAAGCTGGAGCCAGAGGAACAGGATTTACCTCTTTCCACCAACCAAAGTTCTACAAAAGTTGTATCTTTCTTGGGGTTCGGGTGGGCCTGATATTCAACCTCTGGAAGGCTCAATCATAGTTCCTCCTCCTGATATGTCACAGCCACAACCCAGTCCTAGTCCTGGTCCATCTACTTTCCAAAATAAGTCTATGCACTCAGTCTTAAGCATTATATGTGTTATACTTCTCTTCTCTGTCAATAAATGAGGATAAGGAATTATAACTACAGAACTTACCAAGTGCATTAGAAATCTTGCAGCTTATCACTATCAGTCAGTCTTGCAATCCTTAGAGGATTTCATATCCTTAGATCCAATGGAAATAATCTCACAAGGGAAGTGTATCCATAACCAAATGAAAGCCTCTTCCAGAAGTGCCTTGCAAGTATCCCTTATTAGGGGTGGGTATTATCTAAGCACACCTTATCATAGAAAAACTGCTTTGCTCTTTCTTTTGTATAACACCCATGGGCGCTTGCCTTTAAACCATTTCAGCCATTCAAGGAAGCTCTGAACCTCCTAGAGTTGATACCTTTTATGCTAGCTTTCTAAAGACACACTCCTCTAAAACACTCTGTTCCTTATGAACTTGGCCTTTGGGTGACATGTCAGTGGAATTAACAATCTGCCTAGGCACAAACACCTTCTCTTCCATGAAGATTTACAGTACAATGAGACTAAATTTACTCTAATTCTACTAACTCTACATTAATACAAAAGACCAAACCTTCTATGCCCAATACTCTGTAAAAAACAGCATATTGATACAAATGTTAATATTTCATGTTTCTAATAAGTACTCTTCATAAGGCAAAATTTGTAGTGTTGGAACACGATATGTGACAGAAAAGGATTTAAAGATACTTGTCTATTAATAACTGTCCATAATTATCACAAACTTGGAGAATTAACACCCATGGGTGCTTGCCTTTAAACCATTTCAGTCATTCAAGGAAGCTTCATTTCTTTTACTAAGTAACCTATATAAAAAATAAAATATCATGAGAAAGCAGCCACAGGAGTAACAGAATATTTGCAATATCTGAAAAACCTAAAGGACTCTACGTACCTTACTATCAAGGGCTACTTCGCCTTCTTCTATGAAGCCTCCATCTGGCATCTGGTACTTTAAGAGGAACTTCACTGATTTTTCAATAATACTTGGATCTATGTACAAAAAAGTTTCCCAATCTTCATGAACTGCTGCTATTAGTATGTTTATAACTTTTGCTGTTAGCCTGTGAGTTGTGAAGAAATAATGGCTCAGTATTTCAGCAAAATAATAACAATAATAAGTGGCAATGCATCACTCCCAATCTGTCACATTTAATCTTCAAAAGGTAAAAGAGCCATATCAAAGGAAAATATCCAGCAAATTATAAGGATGAACCAAAAATGGATGTTGAGTTAAATGACAAAATTCCACTTTTCCAGTTTTTCAGAAGCCGTACAGGAACATAAAAATTAATTTCAAGGAAAGTCTCTTACATTCATTTTCAAGTTTCAAATTTGTTTCTTAATCAACATTATCTTGTTTCACTGGACAGGTGTTGAGTGTTTGTGATTACCAGGCAGCCAGTAATTGTATTACATGCTCTGTTTCATGTGCCTTGCATCTTTGTCATATTTGCAATGGACAAGGAGGATGACCAGGCGAAGCATAGTTTAGATTAGAGCAGATGTGTTATTTGTATGAGATATCAATGGATTCTTTTTCTTGTCCAAATCTGGTACCCATTAGCATTCTGGGGGTGTTTTGTTTGTCTGATGCTATTGTGTAGCTGTTTGAGATACTGGGAGTGGATGTTGTGTAGGTATTGGCTGTGGTGCCCAATATACTTGGTGTTTTGTCGAGTGGGAGCAACTGTCCATGCAAGGTGATGCGATAGTGCAGATTGGATTCATATCTGTCTAGGAATAAATGGGTGACTGAGGACTACCACTATTACTTCAGGAGGTAAATAATGTGCAAAATACAAGAGAACAAATGGGAAGAGGGCCAAAGGGGAAGTGATAACAGGTGTGATGAAGAGATGGAGTGAGTATTCAGAAGAACTGTTAAATCTGTATGATGATAAAGTGGCAGATATAGGGTGTTTAGATTGGGGTGGTGTGCAAAGTGAGAGTCATGGAGAATGGTTTGGTGAAGAGAGAAGAGGCAGTGAAAGCATTGCACAACATAAAATGCAGTAGGGTGGCTGGAGTGGATGGTATTGCATTTGAACTAATTAAGAAAGGGGGAGACTGCATTATTGACTGGTTTGTTAGGCTATTCAATGTATGTGTGGATCATGGTGAAGTGCCTGAAGATTGGCTGAATGCATGTATAGTGTCACTGCATAAAGGCAAAGGGGATAAAAGTATACCTGATAAATTGTGTGTGCGGGTATTCATTAAAAGGGTGAAGGCATGTACAGAGCATTAGATTGGGTAAAAAGTGGTAGAGAATGTGTGGATCAGGTGTTTGCTTTGATGAACATGTGTGAGAACTTCATAGAAAAACTGATGGATTTGTCTGTGGCACTTATGGATCTGGAGAATGCATTTGATAGCTTGTTTATGAAGGGGGTGATGAGGGAGGTAAAAACAAGTCTTGGAGAGGGGTGAGTACGCAGTCTGTGAGGGATGAGAGGGACTGGGAAGAGTCAGTTGTTGTTCACCAATGATACAGCACTTCTGGTTGATACAAATGAGAAACTGCAGAAGTTGGTGATTTGAGTTTGGAAGAATGTGTGAAAGCAGAAAGTTGAGAGTAAATGTAAATAAAAGCAAGATAATTAGATTCAGCAGAGTTGAGGGATAAGTCAGCTGGGACGTAAGTTTGAAAGGAGAAAAATTGGAGGAAGTGAAGCCTTTCAAATATCTGGGAGTGGACTTAGCAGCAGATGGAACTATGGAAGCAGAAGTGAGTCATAGGGTGGGGAGGGGGCAAAGGTTCTGGGAGTGATGCAATATGTGTGGAAGGAAAGAACGTTATCCACGAGAGCAAATAAGGGTACGTTTGAAGGAATAGTAGTTCCAACAATATTATATGATTGAGAGGCATGGGCTATAAATAAGGTTGTACAGAGGAGGGTCGATGTGTTAGAAATATGTTTGAGGACAGTATATGGTGTGAGATGGTCTAAATGAGTGAGTGGTGAAAGGGTAAGAGACATGTGTGGTAATAAAGAGAGTGTGGCTGAGAGAGCAGAAGAGGGTGTGTTGAAATGGTCTGGATATATGGAGAGAATTAGTTTAAGAAAGGTTGACAAAGAGGATATACGTGTCAGAGGTGGAGGGAACAATTAGAAGCAGGAGACCAAATTGGAGGTGGAAGGATAGAGTGAAAAAGATTTTGAGTGATCAGAGCATGAACATGCAAGAGGTTGAGAAGCGTGCAAGGAATAGAGTGAATTGGAACCATGTGGTATACTGGGGTTGACATGCTGTCATTGTGTAATGGTTAGTTGTGTTAACTGTGATGCATTCAAAGGCTGCCTGGGGTCCTGACCAGGCTACCCAAGTTGGATACTTGTCAGGTCCAATCTCAGGTATGTAGAACACCACACTTCCTCCAAGTTTTCTCTATTCAAACTCACCTCAACTTATCAGTCTCTTTGCTCTGATAATCCTCAAAGCCTTGCTTTTATTCACATTTACTTTCAAATTTCTCCCTTCACACATTGTCCCAAACTCAGAAACCAGCTTCTACAATTTCTTACTTGAATCTGTCACCAGCATCACGTCAATAACAAACAGTTACTGACTTAGCTTTCAAACCCCTCCACCCCTGACGGACAGCAAATCTATGCCTCTCATCTAAACCAAGCATTCACTTTCCTCACCTCCTATACATAAATAAATAAAAAATCATGGTGACATAACATAAATCTGCAGCAGACCCATTTTCACATGGAACCATTCATCTTCCTCATTATCTACTTGTAAACATGCCTTACACTCTTGATAGAAACTCTTCACTGCTTCTGAAAGCTTTCTTCTCAAAATATATATAACACCTTCCACTAAGCATCTATACCAACTCATCATAAGCTTTCCCCAGATCCATACGAAGTATATACAAATCCCTCTGTTTCTATAAGAGTTTTCTATCATACAAAGTCTTCAAAGCAAACACTAAACACTTGATCCATGCATCCTCTACCTCACCTGAAACCACCATGTTATACCCTTTGATTCCTTGTATTTATACAAGCTAATATAACAGTAGTGCAAGTAGTAGGTAGGATCATTAGGTAGAAGAAATCAGTGGGAATATTAGGCAGGAGCCTATGCAAACACTGTACTAATGTTGTCCTTTTCCAAAAGTGAGATATGAGACTCTAAGAAGCAGCACTGGAGATCACTAGTTATGGAGACTACTGTCATGACCACCGTTTTGAGTGTCTTAATCTTGTTATGAAAACAAATGTCAGAATATGGAAAAAATTTAACTCACTAATTACACCATTTTACTTCATGTGCCATGTAAATTACTCTGTGGCTCTCACCAGTGATTCATAAATGCTACCAATCTTCAGGTTAATTGATGCTTCTGGTTAGTTACTTTTAATAATGTCTTCATTAATCAAACAAGAATGTCAATATTCTGAAATCACAGGAGCTTAATATACAAGAACATGAGTCTTTAAGAAAGCATGATGATGAAGTGATGCACATGCCTCCCAAGTCATATGTGACAAATGAAAAGTATTCTAATGCCAAACTTTTCAATGAAAATTTACTCTTAGTCTATCTAGGGATTAAAAAAACAAAGAACATACCAGACACTAGGAGGGGTGAAGGCCCACATGCTGAAGCCACCAACAGAGTAACGCCTTAGTAGCCCAGCAAGCTGTACTGTTAGGTACTCAAATGCATCCCGCACTTCTGTCACATCCAACTGCAAAACAAAGGGGTTGAAGTGATCAGTGGATACAGAAGACATGATGGTTCTGATGGTAAAACTTAGATATCGAATACAAAACTACAATAGACTGGTAAAACCTACATATCCATGTATATGCATTTTTAACAGACAAGGATTTACCATTAAATCAGATATTAATGCAGTGAAATACCTATACACTGAAACCCTTAAATCTAAACTAACTCATCCCTAAATTGGTTGAGATGCTGAAAAAATATAACTGGACCAATATTCCTTTAAATCAAGCAATTTTGTTTGAAATACATGAAAATAAAAATTTTTTTTTTTACAACTACTCATCAGACTTTTTGAAAGATGATGGTCATGAGTTTCTTTGAGGAACCTGTGCACTGTTGACTGCCTGACATGTGAACCACCTTCATATCTGTCTATCTATATCTCTGATGCCCATTCCCTTTGGGAATTCCCATCAAAGGGGTGGCCATGGCAAAAAAGTCTCCAATTATCCCTATCTTTAAGTGCCTCCCTTGCAAACACCATTTAATGCATCCTTCCCCCTTTTTTCTCCCTGTGGTTCTGAACAAACGATAAATAAGAGGTAAAATGCACATTCTCAATATGGTATAAGTTATATGCAATGTGCCACTGGGCTTTATTTTGGGCCTAATACCTGAACATGTTTGCAGATAATGCCAAGATTATGAAAGAAAAAAGGAAGGAAAACGATTTTATTACCTTACAAAGGGATTGTATAAACTCTTAAGTTGGTCTGATATGAGGATGAAATTCCATCTAAGTAAGTCCAAGGTAATAAGAATGGAAAATACCAAAAAAAAGCACTGATATGAATACAATTAGCAGAAAATAAATTCAGATATCAATGTGTAAAAGATATCTAAAGGTCAACTGTGTCTCAAGAGTTTCACATCAGAAGAATTGTGAAAGAGGTAAACTATGAACTGGCAAGTATTAGGAGCACATTCAAGTATATCGATATGATATGCTTTTCACAACATATACTTGACCAAAACTGGAATATGCCTCTCAGGTGTAGTTGCCACACCTGAAGAAACACAAAAATACGATTGTGAAGGTCCACAGAAGAGCAACAAGATGGTGCAGTATCAGAATGGAGAGAGCTTAGGTACTACAAAAGATTTATGGGAGAGAGGTAACCTGATAATAGCATTTCAATTCCTAAATCAACTGGCTGATGTTTTTCATGAGCTAGAGCAGCAGAGTTACCATAGGCCATGATCAGAAGCCAAGAAAGAATATGTATTGATATACTGGTTTGAAGTAAGAGGTAAATCCTCATGGATACACTTCATTCTTAAGGCTAAAACTGTTTTAACCCTCCATCATGCACATTATCTCTGATACTATTAGGATTCTGTCCATTAAAGAAAAAGGCAAACAATAAGTAGTATGCAAAGCTGAAATCTAGGTGGCAACAGGTGTGAAGTACCTGGTTAGTAAGTCTGAGGTAATGCAGAGTCCAGAGTGTAGCACCGAAGTTGAAAGCCACACCATCAGTGCTTCTAAAATGACGTCCACCAAACACCTGAGTATGATCCACTGATATGCCCTCTAGTGTTGGCCCAAACACATCACCTGAAAAATTATGGATGTGACTGGAGTTATTAAGTTACCAGACAATTAAACAATGTGAGCACTCTGATTTAAGGGTCAGTTCTTTACACTACGAGCATTCCACATCAACAATTCTATTCTACTAAATATTAGAGTGTTGAGCTGAATCAAGTAACTTGTCTTATGCAATGAACTATTTGAATGATAAAGGGAGAGAGTTCTGCATTTGTGAGGCTCTTCCTATTAACATTTCTTTTTCATCATTTACCTTTTAAAATCTATGTACACTGCCTGCATTCACAGTCTCATCACTTAGCTTCTTCCATTCATTCCCCACTTTATCACTACAAAAGTACTTACCACATCTTTTCCAAAGTGTTTCTTGCTGTGACTTCTCATTAATCTTTCCTTGTTGATTTTGGAGAGCTGCTCACTTGTGACAACGACAACTTCATTCAGACACAAAAGCTGTGGTACTGTCTCCCCCTTGTCTCCTTTCTTATAATGTAGGTACATCTATAACCACTAACTTTTTGTAACACAGCTCCTCTACTTTGGATACTCTTTTTTATTGTCCTCCATTAGAGCTTTTTCTCTCTTTTCTTTCTTTCTTTCTTTCATACAGGTCCTCCATTTCCCCTATTAATGTGGTACCATCAGGAACAAAGGAAGAAATGGCCTCATTCACTCTCATCCACTCTCTAGCTGTTATTTACAAGGCATCAAAACCAGAGCCCACTATCCACAATCTGGCACCATAGAACTTTCTGTTGTTTTTCAGGTAGCTTCATATGCCATGGTGCAGCCCAATGACAGCATATCATTCCCTGTAAACCACAAAGCTCCAATTTCTTCTATCCCTTTCATGCCTCGCACCCTCCTGCATGTTTATGTCCCAAAACTTCAAAGCATCCTTCACTCCATCCTTTGAGCTCCTCCTAGGTTTCCTCTTTTCCTTGCTCCTTCCATTTTTGACACATATGCTCTTAGTCATCCTTTCTTCACTATCTTACCAACTGTCCAAAGCATTTCAGCACAATCTATTCAGCTCTCTCATTCCCCATCTCTACTACCACACCTCTTAACCTATCATTTCAAGTTCGATCAATCCTCCTTGCCCCGCACATTGTCTTTAAACATTTTACTCCCACACACACACAAACTGCAGTATACCACTAATTATTCCAAACCATTTACATATTCTCTGTTCATTTCTATACAAGAGAATTTCAGACCAATGGAGAGTTTCACTCATACGTCTGCCAGTCGTACAATTTGCTAACCAGCCTCTTGCATGAGACAGTGTGCAACACCTTTTAGCTGCCAAAGAGCAAGTGCAAAATCTACTTACCTAACTCAGTCCATTAGAGAAATCAGTGGGATTAGTTTTGGATAACTTTCATTTGAACACATACAGCCTCCAAGATGGATTCTCCTTTACAAGGAATCATCCATTTGCTTTATGATTATCTTTTCTAACATTTTACATATCATCTAATTAGAAACACTGATCTGCTGTTCAGCACAGCTCCCTAAACTTCTTTCTTAAAAGTAGGCCTAACACTCACTCTTCCACTCCTTTGGCAATAATCCCTCTTCCTCTGGTTTTCAAGCCAGAAGCCCAAGTAGAAATTTGCAGATTTCAAAGAAATGCTATTCTAAAATGTTATCTTAATTAACATAAACAATCATCATAATGACATATCTGAAAGCATTACAAGGGCACTAAGATTACAATAAAATAGTATGAATAAGGAGAAAATCAAACATTCACTTTAACATTCTTGGATAGACAGTAAATCAGCATGAAGTTATGATCCAAATATGTTCCCCACCTGCTAATGAAATCCTTGCTGCCCGGGAGCCATACAGAAATTGTCTATATATGCTGAAGGGGATGATAGGACTCTCATCAACAGGAATATCCAAAAACTCATACACAAGGGCACGATTCTTCAAGTCCAGCACCAGTGACGTGTGTTTTCTAACAGGGACACCCTCAGGCTTAAATAAAATATAATTCTATAAGTATCCAAATCCACAGATTTGTGTGTTCTTAAGTTCTGTATGATCTAAAGATACTTGTGTAGAAGGCTCTGTGTTGAAAAGTCTTGTATTTGTATCATCTATACTTCTGTTTTTTTGTTTTATTCTCTTTCTAATGAAAACCAGCATGTTTAGCATTTACACTATGTTGCCAACTATAATTATCAGAATAGTATGGTCTCTATTGTTAAGAGAATATTATTGTAAATTCTGAAATAATGTAACACAATGTATGCCTCTCTCTATAACATCACCTACTGCCCAGAGGATTCAGCAATGATGAGAAAAAGTGACAGATGGATAATTATTCCAAAAGCCACCAAGACAAAGAAATCTTGCATAGTTGTGCTGTTACTTTGTAACAGGTTTGATAACTTTAGTAGGGCTGTGGTTACTATGTTTCCACTAATAAACATATGTAGCCAGTCATTTGGATGTTGTTTCATGGTTACACTATTTCTGGAGTTGGGGGTTCTGATTTATAGTGATCCAACTGCATAACCAACAGGGAAAGCCTAACTTATGACCCATGGCTTACTTAACATCTTAGTTGATAAGGTAAACAGTTTAAGACAAAGGAAGTTTGTAGCGGTAATGAAAAGGAATAATAGAAAAAGGAGCAAGAAAAAAAAAAAAAAATAATTGATAAACAAGATCATAGCAATGAATATAAATGTGCACTCAGTAAATCTATTAGTTTAAGAAAAGCTATTTTCAGAATTGCAGTATGAATTCATTCTACCTGAAAGTCTTACTTTAACCTCTATTTCCAGAGTCTCGATGTCTCTGCGGACCTGTGACACTGCCTCAACTGTCACCTCCATTATTCCTGACTGCCGCATTACTGCTAAGGGCAGCACTACTTCCTTCACTCCTCCACCTGGGATCTGTGGGACATGGAGACTGCTACATAAATGAAATAAACTTTAATGAGATAAGATGAATGAAAGGAGCCTCTAAGGACAACAAATGATTACTTATGGGAGGTGCTAAGGGTAGGCAGTGGTTGGTAGGGCAGCCACCAACCAGGGAGGTATATTACCAATACTACCCACCTATGGATCGTGAAGGTTCGCGATGTATGCGTAATGAGCTTGCACTTCAGTGGTTGTCAAACTGCACTCCTCTGACCCAAGTAGCTTTCTTTTCTTTCTACCTCAATCAGAGGTGGACTGGTGGCATTCTTTCCACAAACATACAATCTCTCCTTGTCACACATAACACTTGGCAACACTTAACTCACACAACTCATTCTTTGTATCTCTAGATTTTCCTGTGGTGTGCACTATGCAATAATACTGCCTTTTGGCAAAATGACAGGAGCAATAGACGGAAGTAGCAGGTAGGAAATCAGACAGGAGCATTACGTAAAAGTATTAAGTAAAAGTATTAGGTAGGAACATTAGGTGGGAGTATTAGGTGGAAGTAGTAGCTTGGAACATAAGGCAGGAACACTAGGTGTACATATTAGGTAGTCAGTAGTAACATTCGGAATAAGCCTATGAAAACACTGCACTAAAGTTGCTCTCTGCCAGTGGCCTGTTAAGGGTGAGGCACTAAAGGATATGAAGAGGCACTGGAGTTCACCGCTTATGGAGACTTTTGCCATGGCCACCCTCTTGAGGGAGTAACTGAAGGGAACAGGTGTCAAAGACACAGTTAGACAGATATATAGAGAGATAAACGGGAGATGCTAAGGTATGCATCAGTCTAAAAAAATGTTTTGTGTAAAGACAAATTTTTGTAATACATATGAATTTTAAAGGACTTATATAAATCTGTTCCATCCCATCCAGGGCAGAGGGACTCTAACAAAGCCCAGCTAACCCATTATGATATCAACCTTGTCAAAACAACTCTCTTCGGTCAGGTATTAAAGCAAATCCCTTAGAGAACAAATGTAATAACCGCTAAACAATATCACTACAATGGTTATGCACGCAGTGAAACTGTGAAATTCTCTTCTGCCTTTTGGCTTTTTTTTTCCTCTCTTACTGCTGCTTTTCTACCTTTAAAAGTTGGGTTTACAAATATTTGAGGAGCTCAAATGAATCCCTGCTGCAGTTTTTTCATCATGCCAAGGTTGGCATGCTTTGGGTTTATTGAACTTTTTGAACCGTGGGGGAGAGAGTTCTACACTCGTGAAGCCCGATCTCATGGACATTCTCTACTATCACACATCTTCTTATATCTATGTATGCTGTCTGCATTATCCATGTCCTGAGTCATTTATTCCATTCATACATCACTTACACTATAAAAGTACTTCCTTGCATCTTTTAACAAGTTTCTTGCTTACTACCATGTTATATCCTCTGGCTGCTCTTTTCCTAAATCTCTCATAGAAATGTTCACCATCCTCCTTGTAATCAACTGAATTTAATCTATGGCCCTTCATCCCTACATATATTATGAAAATACAGTGGTATATTTCTTCACAACATCATAAGACAATGCACTAATAACAACCTTCATTGGGGTTTAACTAAAAGTAGTAAGCTTACTGGTATTTCAACCTTGCAAACATCTCTCAAATTTTCTTTTGAAATCTTTTTTTCTATGATAAAGCAGGAAACAGAGGTCACTGCCTAGGAGAAAGAGTGTGGGCAGTTTTGAAGGTATAATAGTCCTGATGGTGCTGCATGGTTGTCAGGCACGAGCTATTGATGAGAATGTATAAAGGTGGAAGAATGTGTTCAAAATGAAGTGTATGAGGACAATATACAGTGTGAGGAAAGTTGATCAAGTAAGAATGATAAGGTATGAGAGGGAAAGGGTAAAAGAGGAGTATGGTTGAGAGAGCTAAAAAGGGTGTGCTGAAGTGGTCTGAACATGTGGAAAGGATGTGCGTCTAGGCGTAAGTGACTGAAAGTATATGCGAGTAAAAGTAAAGTAATGGTGTTTGAAAGGAACAGAGTGAACGTATAGATTTTGCAAAATCCAACAAAGTAAAAGAAAAAGTGTACTAAGCTGTGTTATAGATGCAGGGGGGAGAAAGACAAGAAGAGGTAAGAGAATTTAAGTATTTAGAAGCTATATTGGGTAAGTTTGGAAGGTGAGATAAGAGAGAGAGCAGTACAGGGTTCCTTGTTAGAATAATAAAGGGTAGTGATGTAAGTATGGAAGTGAAGAAAGGATCAAGGGACAGCATAGTCATCCTAACCCAGACTTATGTAACTGAAACATGGACATGGAATGAGTCACAGGCTGTGGAAATGAACGATTTGTGAGGGGTATGTGGTATGAGTAGATGGAATGAAGAAAGAAATGAGAGTGTATGAAAGATCTGGTATGGCAGGGTAAGCAAAATAAATGAATTGTGGAGTGATAGAGAGGGTGAAACATAATAATTTGAGGGGGTTTGGGTATACGGAAAGACCGCAAAATGAGGAATTTACGAGGAAAATGTATGACTGTAAGAATAAATAGGGCATTATTATCATTATCATCATCATTATTATCATTATTCTTATTATTATTATCCTTATCATCATTATCATAATAATAAAAATAATAATAATAATAATAATAATAATACTAATAACAATAATAATAATCCAATAATAATAAAAATAATAATAATAATAATAATAATAATAATAATAATAATAATAATAATAATCATCCAATTATCTGACCAAAGCTGGTCAAACACTTGACCACTCATAAGAAGTGTGACTAGTGGTGGTATGCTTGACTTGAGAGCAGAGGTGTTGAACATAGGAGGGAAGAACCACCACACATAAATTGTAACTGGCAGAGATTTACATCTAATAAAAACTGAAATTATTGAAGGATGTGTAAAAAGTGGCAGGAAGATTGAATAAAAGTGAGAAATGTGACATGTTCAGAAGTATGACTTTTAACGAGTAGTGACCAGAAGTGTGAAAAATGTTGAAAAGTTAGAAAAATCATCATTAAGAACTCACAAACAGGAGGTGGTGATGCTGTCCACTGGACAGTCTGGGGTTAAAGTGCTGAACATTGCCATTTGCCTCAACATGAACAAAGCGGTAGTCATCACTGTCATGGAGCAGTAGCAATGCCTGAATGGCAGTTGCCATTAAGTTGTATACCAGCACACGGACTGAGATCTGTCAAGACAAAGATTAATGCTGGTAAAATAGAATAATCAAGTTGGAAAAACAGGTGTACAATGGTTAAATGGAGAGGTGGTGTAAAAGACTGTTTTGCTATGCTTTTCATGTCAGGTTTACAATTTTTTTTTCAAAGGGTTAAAAAGCTTTATATTTCTACATGACAGAGTTATTATTGAGAACATCATCAATGAAGCCCATCTTTAGAGATCTAAAAGACTATTGTACTTTGCTTTATTTTACACAGTAAAACAGAGGTCTTCCTATACTTTCCCACCTCAACATGCTTAGCACCCAGTTCTTTGCAACACGCACTAGCCCCTTCCAAGCCAAAGATAATCAATCACCATCCCTAATGCAGAAACAAAAAGCTCGCCTTTGCATCACGCTTAAGCAAACTATATTCACAGATCCCCCACCCCCCTACAAACATAACAATGACCAAACAAATTCACATTGTAATGATCTACAATCACTAAAAAGCCTATACACTAACTTAAACTCCACCCTGCCTGACATACATCCATCAGAAACAAATATCTCCTGTCACGTGTTACACTCTCATGCAAGTGCTCAAAACAAGACCCATCTCACCAACATTATTAACATCAATTCAACGTATCACAGGACCCCTCATGTAGAA
>JAUTXX010295669.1:0-12426 GCA_032273605.1 Panulirus laevicauda | reverse complement strand
CTGAAGCGTACGGCAGGGGTAAGCTTTTATTTCTACTCTAGGGTTGGTGATCAGTTTGGCTGGGAGGGGTGGAGTCTGTTTCATTGTGCAAGTGCTGAGTGTTTGTGGCTGCTAGGCAGCCAGTGATTGTTCTGAGTGCACTATTATATGTGATTTGCAAATTTGTTATAAATGCTTTTGAGAGGGTGGAAGACCAAGCAGATGAGACATAGTTTACAGTAGAGTGGATGCAGCATTTGTATAGAGTCTTGAAGGTTTCTGAGGGCATTTAGTTTATGTATTGGTTTTAAATTGACATTGTTGGTGTAGAAGTTGAATGTTATGTGTGTGTCATAAGAGTTCCTTTTTCTTTTTTTCTTTTTTATATGCTCCAGATTTGGTTACTGTGGGTTTTTCGATTCACTGTGTTAAGGATGGAGTGCCAGTCAGTTTTCAGTTTGTATTTCTGTGATTAGGTTATTAGTGATGTTATTTAGAGTTTGGATTTTTTCTCTGATTTGTGCTGATGGCGAGTGGTTGCATTTGAGCTTAGATTCTTTGTTTAATGAAATGCCACACTCAAACAAAATTATCAATGGCCAAAACATGATTATGGAAAATATGATAATCCACCTTTAAATGCTAGAATGATTTGATGATGTGAATCAGTATTAGCAAGAACACAAAACACATGTAACATCAAAATATAAAAAATTGAAATGAGAAATATAGCAATTATTACCCATTTTTGACCATCTCAGAAACCCACCTCGCCAGTAGAATTCTTTTTTATTTGAGAGCCAGATGAGGAAAGTTCTAGCAGAAATGATAATAGGGGAATAGTGAAATAACACAGCATGACTGGGATACATCTACAGAGGGTGGGAATGGGGAGCTGGAAAGGACCAGCCCAGCCTCCACCGGCCGTCCCCCACCTTCTTGTATTGCATTTTCTAAAAGATGGAACAGAAAAAGGAGCCAAGAAGGGATTGCTCATCCTCCTCGAAGGCTCAGGCTAGGGTGTTTAAATGTGTGTGGATGTAACCAAGTTCAGAAGGAAGGAGAGATATATATTAAGTTTTAGGGAAAAGGTAGATGTCTGGCTCTGAGTGAAACAATGCTCATGGGGAAAGGGAAATAATGGTTTGTAAATGATTTATGAATAAAGTCAGGAGTTGGTGAGAGAGCAAGAGGTAAGGAAGTGGTAGCACTACTGCTGAAGCCTTATTTTAGGAGTGTTTGAAAGAGTGAAAGGAGGTGAACTGTAGACTGATTTAAGTGAAAATAACCTTGCGCTACCTCGCTAACGCAGGAGACAGCGACAAAGCAAAATAATAATAATAATAATAATAATAATAATAATAATAATAATAATAATATTTCACCATAAGGGAAATAACACAGGAAATAATACTTAGGTTTACGGGTTGATGTGAAGCACTCAAGATGTGCTTAGCTGTGGATAGTAGGTGCAATATACATGACAGCCAGAGAGAGAATGTGTGCAAATGTGACTGTTGTTGTTTGTTACTGGCCCTCCCTTGCTAAAGCGGGAGAATCAATGACGCATAAAAGAATTAGTCTTATTAGTACTATTATCTCTATTACATTTACATATGGATTCATAAGTATATGTGAGTGAGTTGGGTTGAGGTAACAGTAGTCAGTACATCATATCAAATGACAGGTCTGCATAGGGGAGACTGCTGGATGTGAATATGCTAAGAATGTGGCAGATGGAATGTTTGATTGTTTCCTGATGGTGTGCTAAAGAAGACAAGAAATGACACAAATGAAAGTGGTGGTATATGTGAGCATGCCTAAAAAATACATGTGCTTACAAATACCAGGGGAAACTGAATGAAGACTAGCATATGGTGAGAGTAACGGGATCTATGAGAGTTTGCAGGTGAAATGGGTGGCATACAACAAATGGGATAATGACATGTGAAAGAGAGTACCAAGTGGTGGAATGGAGAAGTCAATTTCTAAGTGAATGAGAAAGAAGGTGTATGGACTGTAACTACAGGGACAAAATTTTCCCAAACGGTGTTTACAAACTTCTGAGAGCTTAAGAATTTTTGGAGGGAAGTTGGTGTGAGAACTGAGAATAAATGGGGGTAATAGTAAGTGCTGAATGTGTAGATGAGAAAAAGGCAGATGTGGTGTGTTTGGGATGAGGTGGTGTGCACAGTGGGACTCACAGCAAATGTGATATTGAAAAAAAAGCAGGTAATGAGAACCAAGTTCAAGATCAAATGTCAAAAGAGTCAAGAGTGGATGACACTGTATGTTGGTTAGTTAGGCTGCTCAAAGTATGTATGGCTTAAGATGTGCTTACACACTGGAAGGGTGCACATTTAGTGCCCTTATAGAAAAGCATGGGAAAATTTTTCTTATTTACCCAACTGTTTCTCTTGCATCATTGAGGTAGCAGCAGAACCAAATGAACACTAGCCTCTTTTGCACACATCTGCTATCTGGTTGTCATGTATAACACATGAAAACAAGAGCCTACCATCCACAGGCAAGCCCAAAAGACTACCCAATGGTTTACCTTGATCACCTCACATGCTCAAGTAAGCCTAATGACAACACATTATCCTGTATATACCCAATGATCCAATTCATCTGAACCAAATTACGTCTCTAGCCTGAATGTCAAGCCCCAAATCCTCTTTCACACCCTCTTTCAATCGACTCTTTGGTCTCCCCTCCATCCACTTTTGATATACACATCCTCTTAGTCTCTCTTCTCACATCCTCTCCCTATGTCCAAACAACTATAGCACACCCTGGTTGGTCCTGTAAGTTATACTTCACTTATTACCACACCTTTCTTAATGTCATTGCTTACTTGATCAACCTCTCTCAATGTACATATTGCCCAATGCATTTCATCTCTTACAATGTCACCAGCTTTTTGAGTTTCTCTCTGGCATTCACCATCAAATCAATGTCTAATAACCTAACTAGCCAATCAACAGTACTACCCCCTCCTTTCTTGAGAAACTCAACTTCAATGCCTCCACTTGTGCTGCTTTCCTGTACTCTCCTACCTCATCACATTTAACTATACCATTCGCCATGACTCGCTCTGTATGCAAACTTGCACAAAACAAACCATACCTACCACTGTATCACCTAAAAAAATTAGCAGTACTTGAAAAAACTCACTCTCTTTTTTACCTCTTCTCTGCCTGTAATGACTTCCCCATATGCATTCCTTACTGTCGCCCCATTTGTTCTCTTGTTCCCCTCACACTATTTACCTTCTTTCAAATCTATTTTAATTTTCCTTTTAGTTCACTGATACTTGTGCACCCAGCCTCTCATCTGCCCTCATTTTCAGCTCCTATACCTTTACCCTGACCTCCAAATAATTCACAATCTTTTTCAGCTCTTAATATCTTTCCTTTGAACTCCTCCAAATCAACTACATTCTTCCCTGCAGATAACATCCAGAAACCAGCCTTTTCTCTTTAACTAGCAATTTACATTTCCCTTTCCACACTCTTACAACTCTTTTTCATGCATCCACATTCCACTTTTTACATGTCATACACTTCACATGTGTATCTTAAGCACTGCTTCTCTTGACACCTTAGCAAAACTGCATTGAGAAGAGCAACTAAGCTTTTGAGGGAAAATCCTTACTGTACTTGTTCATCTGTTCCTACTTTCTAGAGGGATACTAGAGTAGGGAAGGATTTCCAGGTGCCTTCTCCTCTTAGATGCTTTTATGACATACAAGGAGGTACATGTGTAGAGTTATTTTCTCCTACTCCTCATGATAATTCCAAGAAGGCTTAAGGAGCATATCTTTGAAAAATAAAAAAATATCTAAGCATAATGGAAAAGATCACAAAAGTCAGTGGTTATCCCTGTGGATAGAAGAGAAAGAATAATGCCCACGTACAAGGCGACTAAAAGGGGTGGGTGAGTGGCGAACTGGGAATCCTTCCCTCCTGTTTTACTTTTCCAAAAGAAGGAACAGAGAAGGAGGACAAGTGAGGGTTTTTCCTCTAGAGATCAGCTATCTGTTCTTGATGCTACCTCACTACCTCACTATTGTGGGGAAATGTTGAATATGTAAAAAAGAAAAGTCAGTGGCACTTTTCAATTCTGACCTCTTACTGCACAATTTCCACCATACATATGTAAATGGCCTGGCAGGACAAAAATTATACCTAAAAATGTTTGCAGATGATGGTAAACTAATGAAAGAGATGTAAAGTGTTCAGAAATGAGACAGTATATTAAGATGTCTCGACAGGTTCCAGCTCTTGTCAGATATTTAGTTAAAAAATTCAATTTGACTACATGAAAAGTGATGACACCAGGACAATAAAATGAGGCAAGGTTAAGACCAATTATCTCAGGGAACAATCTACAGGAATGTACAAATGAGACACTTTTAAGCATTGACATATAACTGATAACAGTCAGATATATGTATCATTAGGAATTTTTTCCATCAACTTGTAATAAAGATGACTTATGGTACAAATCTATCACAAAATTAACTTTTAATGATAATTCATAAAATGTATGTCAAAGGTGGGTTAGCAATTTCATAATGCAGTCACTATATGCCTAATTCTTGAGTACTTAGCTTCTCACAACATGCCGGAACTACAATCAAGCACATATCAATCTGTTTGCAGATACTTCACATTCATACCTGGGAGATCTTTCATTGGTGTTGTGAGCATTACCCTGAGATAACTTATCACTTTTTTTGTCACCAACTTTCTTTCTTCCCTCTGCAGCAGCTTTCATGGGATCATAGTTTTTCCGTCTCTTCCAATTCTGGAAGTCAACTTCTTTGGCAGAGAGAGTAGAATTAGAACGCGGTGCACCTCTTCTTGAACTAGGTAACTCCTTTTTCACAGATGTTCGCGATGGGGACTTGGAGATAGTCTGGTGAATACAAAAATCAATCAATCAATAAATAAAAAGATGTGTACCAGAAAATCATTTCCAGTGCTTTTTTCCCAAATCTCCAGTCACACAAAAGTAATCATCAAATCCTAAGTTAGCATGGGAAAAAGAGGAGGGGGGGAATTAGAGAAAAAAGAAAAACTGACCTAAAAAGCAAGACAAAAAAATTTATGGTGTACTTATAATATATTGTCTAGCCCACTGGCTTAGTTTACATACTGTATTCAAGTAAATGGTGCCCAACTAATAGATAAAGCACACGACTGGCCAATTCCAGAGATGATGATACTGCAATGTTTTCAAAAGATATGGAAAGAACATAATGTATCTATGAAAAACTTCTGTATAATCTAGTGCAGAAATTTCCAGCAATCTAATTTTCATACTGCACTCTACATACTCTAGTCTTAACACAAATGCCCTTAAGTTTCATGAACTTACCACAAGTGAGTTTAAATGACAGAAAACACAATACTTTATTTCTCATACTTGTTCATTGTTTCCCACATTAGCAAGGTAGCATCAGGAGCAGACATAGAAAGGCCACATCCACTCTCATCCATTCTCTAGCTGTCATGTGTAATGACACCAATGCCTACTAATTTCATTCAGATACTTCCAAATACTACAAGAAAAAAGTGAGAGAGACACAAAAGACAGGTTAAAGGCAATGGATGACAAAAGTAGCAAACTCTTACTGTTGATAATCCTGCACTGGGCAGTCGTAAACTAAATCTTCCACCATCTCCTCTACTGAAGTCATTGGACCCACTTTTAGGAGTTGTTGCCTGTGAATGAGAGCCACCCCTTGATACTGTATGAACACCTTGGTGGCTCTTGCTCTGACTGAGAGGAATCTTGCGACTTCCTGATACATTGCCAGCACTGGAAGGCCTCGTAATCTTCTTTTTATCTACAGGTGATGGTGATTTGTGCTGCTGAGTTGCTTCTTCTGAGGCCAGACGAGCTCTCCTTAAACTGACAAATCATCACATTCATTAAATGCATTTGGTTATCAGTAGGTACTGATATTCAAATATGTAACACATTTCTAAATCATATATGCTGGTATAGATACAAGAAGCTTGATTCATTTATAATCTTGGCCTTACATGAAAGCACAGGTAATTGTCAGCTGACAACATTGTTCCTGAGGAAAGACAATAATGTGTGGTGGTTTGTTCTACAGTCAAGTGTTCACATTCTAAACTATGACTTGAGGCTTTTAACATTTTCAAAGGACTAAACAAAGTCTATGACCAAGCTGCATCCCCTCAAATGGAAGGCCACTGGATGTTTTATGTAGCACTAACTGCTAAACATTACAGGAGATAAAATTACGAATTCCTTAAAATCAAAAACAAAATAAACAGCACAATAATTCACAAAGGTAGTTGTCACACTAATTAAAATTTTCGGAGGTGACATTTTCTATGAAAAGAAGACTAATTTTGGAAATCAGAACTAATTACAAGGAGTTGATATGAAGCTGTATTGTAAAGAGTCATACTCTGGTCTGGCTGCCTATATTGTCATATTCTAAAAATTGATACTCTGATCTTGCTGCATATACTGTTGTAGTCTAAAGAATCATACTTTGGTCTTGCTGCATATATTGTTGCACTTTACAGTATCATACTATGGTCTTCCTGAATATATTGTTGTATTCTACAGAATCATATCATGGTCTTGTTGCATATATTGTTGTATTCTAAAGTCTTGTTGCATATACTGTTGTATTGTAAAGACTCTTATTCTGGTTTTGCTGCATATACTGTTGTATTGAACAGAATCATACTCTAGTCTGGCTGCGTATACTGTTGTTGATAAAAGAAATGGCTAATCACATTACAGTTGTCAAAAGCACTAATTTGGTTACCAGTATGCCAACCAAAATATGCATTATATATATACAAGTAAATATCTCCTTTTCCTATGTATTCCTTCAAAGATCAGAAACGATTATGCAATCAATCAAGCTGCCATTTCAAAAGCAAAAAAATGCATGGTCATGGTCATACCTCAGAGCAAAGTCTACTGAGTCACAATCAACAAAGCCTTGCTTTAACTTATAATCAAGGTTAAAATGGTATATCCCATTTGTTTCTGCAGATGAAAATAAATGCATCAACCAACATCTTTCTGTTTATCTATCATTCTTCACTCCATTCCTATTACATGAAGTGGATCAGAGTATGCAGTCTTTCAAATTGCTCACACAAATCTTCAGCCTATGAAATGTGCTAAAGGAATGCTCAGTGGTCCATACTAATGAACTGCTTTTTCTCTCTGCAGTCAAGTTGATTCATCAAGTCTCCCTTTACATCTCCTACACTGCACATAAAACTACGCCAATGCATAGGATGAAAAATCTATCTCTGAAATCCTATTCTCTATACTAATTTACAATTTGCAGTTTTTCTCATTTCAAATTGATATATTATGAAATCCATTTTTCAAAACAAACACCACAGTTTCGTAGTTCACCACTATCTCCTGACATCACCTTATAATATTGCTCAAATTGAAGCTAAAATAATGTGAAGTATGTTAGCTTGAAAGTAATCATATCCTATCATATGTTTTCAATTCAATCTTCTTTTGTGTAATGTATTTTTGGAACATTACATGATGATCTCACATAATGTTCCAACTATGCATTACTCTAAGACTGGATTAAAAACATAGGATATGATGTTCCCTCAAAGGCCCAATCCTCTGTTCTTAACGCTACCTCGCTAATGCGGGAAATGGCGAATAGTTCGAAAAGAAAAAAAAAAAATGATTATTTTCAAGATAACACTTCAAAATAACACAGATTCTATTTTCACACTGTCACAGGATCATTATTCAGCTTTCCAGTTAATCAAACATACTACATCAAATCTTTCAATGTTTACCTGTAAGTTACCTAAAACTAAAACACTCAATCATTCTAATGTGCGAGTTGAAATGAGGAACATGAAGTAATTTTGCAAGCCAGAATAGGCTTCTAGAAGTCTGATCTGGAGTTTCAAACTGTCTGTAGACCAATATAAGGAAAGAACATCAAGTCATAGTTTAGAATTTAAATCTAAAAGAAATGACATAACCTAACACTTGACAATGTAACTAAAGCAAAACTACTTGAACAAAATAATGGAAGGAAGGTTGAATATGAAATAAATGAACTAATTTAAGGAATCATTACATGCTTACAATACAGCTACATATACTAACAGCCCTTATCAGATGAATAGCTGAATTAATAAAACAAGATAATGCAGTAAGGTGTAAGGACTACTATACCTAAATGCTCTATTGAACTTGAGGGGAGGGTTATTGTCACTGGTCTTGCGACTATCTTTAACTGGTTCACTTGCTTCACTACTGCTATCTGACTGAAGGTTGTTCTCTTCTTTGCCAGCTGTGTACATATCATACCCGCTATCTGATACTATGGATCTCTCCCTCTTGAAATGACTTGTTAGTTTTAGTCTTGTCTCCACTGCTAATGGATCTGGCTTTCGAGGGCTAGTTGCCACTGGAGGTGTCTTTGAAGTGCCATCAATGCCAGCCAGCTTGAGCCTGGTTTTAAGCTGGGAGCCAACAGTCTTCATAAGCCTGTCATCGTCATCATTGATGGGATAGGAAGTGCTGGTGTCCAGGTCCGAGTCTCCCCCAGAATCGTGCGATTCAAAGGATGTTCCTCTTAGCCTTGTTGAGATGCCTTTATTCATGTCCACACGGGCCTGCAGAGAGGTGACAAGTTGCTCAGTGTCACGTAGGAAGGACTCAGTGTCTCGTCTGTAGTCGGACTGATGCTTCCCCAGAATCACAGAGTCTAAAAGCTGCCGATGTTGCTGATGGAAAGAGGATACTATTCATATGATTCTTTGGCACTAAGACCAGAAGAAAGAAAACGTAAGCTTAGAGAGGCTAGACCAATAGCAACACAATGAATGACCACTTCAAAAAATAAACTTTTTACATTAAAGACTGAGAGAAAAATCATACCAGTTAAGCACACTGTTAAAAGAAAAACTTGAAGCTCTTAAAAAGCTAATCTAACCCATTGTGATCAATATGTGTCATGCATAAAAACTTTCACTCCTTTCCAATCAAAAGTCTAAGCATATTAGATCTATTTTCATACCTGCTCACCTTTTCCAACAATAGCAATGTAGCATCACGATCAGATAACTCAGCCATCAAACTAAAATTCCGTACCTAACACTTTCATCTATTCCTAATTTAGAAAGTGATAATACAGGTGTGTTGGACTTTCAACTCTAACTCCTGTCCCTCTCAATCACTTTCTATGTTGCAGTTGACAAGAATACATAGGTCAGATGTGTAGAAGAAGGAAGTGACCAAAGGATGGAATGAAATAGATTTTGAGAACTAAGAAAGAGCCTGAGCATACAGGAAGGTGAAAGGCGTGCATAGGATAGAGTGAACTGGAGCATTGCGGCACACAGGATGCAACATGCTGCCAACAGAATGAGTTAGGGTATATGATGAAGCCAAGGGAAACCATGGAAAAGTCTGTGGGGCGTAGTTGTGGATAGGGGCTGTGGTTTTGCACTACACATGACAGCAAGAAAATAGATGCGAGAAAATGAGGCCTTTGTCTGTTCCCAGCACTACCTTGCTAATGCAAGAAATGTACGTGTGTGTGTGTGTGTGCACAGCTGGTATTATATATCCCCCATCCCAAGGGATAGGGGGATGAATATAAGTAATAACAAAAGACAGTTTCAAACGTTCTACTTCCTCCTTGTCTACACAAAGTCTATGACTCTTACATCTTAACCTGGGTAACCTCTAGAAAATGAAGTATATCGCACTACCTTTTGGCCTAGTAATGGAAAAAATCATCTTTTTTTTTTCCAAAAGCTAAAAATCTTCTTAAAGGTAAACAACAGGAGTGGAGTAAGAATACTACCCAAGTATCCTTTATGTGTTGCAAAAGGTGACAGGAGTGGGAGTGGAGGCAGGGACATAATCTTTTCCTCCAGTATTATCACCTTCAAAAAAAAAAAAAGGAACAGAAGCTAAGCAAGGATATTACCTGTTTAGTCAGCTGTCTGTTCTCAAAGATATTCACAACCAGGCCCTGTACACCTTTTCTGTGGTTTTCCCTTACTTTTTTATATGTTCTAAATCAGCCCACTGACAGCATGTCACCTCCAGTATACCACATTCCTCTACTTTGCTCAATCTCACATCCTCCTACATGTTCAGGTTCAGAACATTCAAAGTGCCTTTCCCTCCTCCCTTCTATCTTCTCCTTTGTTTCTCCTTTTCTTTGTTTCTTCCGATTTCAACATGTGTTCTCCCTTAGTAATCCTGTCCATGTGCCCAAACTATTTCTGCAAACTCTTTTCAGCTCTCCTCTTACTATCACACTTCTTGCATACCTTATCATTTCCTGTTCAATCAACCCTCTGCACATCGCATAGTGTCCTCGAACATTTCACTTCAAACACATTCACCCTCTTCAGTACTTTGTCACCTACGGCCCACCATTTTGCATCCATAAAACACTGTCGAGAATGCTAAACTATCAAACATATCCTTTGACCTTAAAGACAGTGACTTTTCTTTCCACATATTTCTCAATGCACCTATGGCCTGTGTCACCACACTTACCCTATAGCTCACTTCAGTACCCATTGTTCTATTCACTCCCAGGTATCTAAAACACTCCATTTCCTACAAGTTCCCTCCATTCAAAGTCAGACTCGAACTAACCTGTCTTTTTCCACTGCTAAACCTAATACCTTTGCCTTAACTGGAAACTCTTTTGCTGTGGCCATCCCTTTGATGGGAGTTCCTAGAGGGAATGGGCGTCAGAGATATAGATACTCTCAAATTTCCCTTTTCACACACTCCAAAACCCAGACACTAACTCCTGTAGTTTCTCATTTGAATGTGCCATCAATGCCATGTACTGAGCAAACAATAACTGACTCACCTCCCTGATCCCCCTACCCCAGACAGACTGCAGACCTACCCCTCTTTCCAAAACCCTGTTATCTACCTCCCTCACCATCCCATTGATAAACAGATTAAACAGCAATGATGACACCATACACCCCTGCTGTTGACCCAGCTTAAGCTTGAATCACTCGCTCTCCTTTCTTTCTACCCAAACATCGCACATATAATGTACTGTTTTTATAAGAACTCCTCACTCCCTGTAATAGCTTTCTTCCCACACTATACATTTGTGACATCTTCCATGAAGCATATCTATCAACCATATGATATGTTTTCATCAGATCTATAAATGCTATATACTAATCCTGTTTCTCTAAGCATTTCTCACACAAATTCTTCAAGCAAAGACCTGACCCACACATCCTCTACCACTCCTGAAACCACATTGTTCCTCTACAGTCAAATGCTCAGAGTATATGGAACCACAATTACTACTTTATCTTATCTCCAGAATGGTGTATGTGATGGAAGCATGTAAGGACAGGGATAGAGACTCTTGTATGGCCACCCCCTTAATGGGAGTTCCCAGAGAGAACAGGCATCAAAGATATGAACAGATAAATACATATATCTCTAGATAACAATACCTTTATGAAAGAAACTACCTAAGATAATCTATTCTGACTTCTCAGCATTAACTTTTACCATCAAATTCTTAATGCTAAGGAGAAAAAGCTTTTCTGGAAATATCTTTTTTCTTCCTATACTGAAATGCCTACCTTAGTGAAGTAACATCAGAACCAATGGAATGATGGTCTCATTGGCACACATCCACTCTCTAACTGCCATCTATGAAGTACTAGCACCAGAACCTTTCTTTCACAGCAAAGCCCCACAGACTACTCCAAGGTTTATTCTGAATGCTTTAAATGTCCTGGTTCTTCCCACTGACAGTAAACACCAAAACAATCCAATTCAGTCTATCCAGAGCATGCCTCTTCCTCCCTTGCACAATCAGAACCTAATATTCCAGTCTCCACAAAAATCTTCGTATGCCTAAACAGCTTCAGCACACCCTGGTCTACCAGCTCAATCAGTATGCACTTACTATCTCAACATATCTAAAATATCTAATATCTAAATAGTTCTGCTCTGCTGCAAAGCACTCTTCCAATCCATGGAACTGTATAATGCACGATCTGTGCTTTTTGCAAATACAGTTGAATTCATCCTAAATATATACACAACAATGCAGAACACACATCTGACATGAAATACTTGCTTCATCTATTTCATTTCACACATCTACTCATCTACTAGCTGCATTATCTAGAGTTACTCTCACCTCTAATCTTAAGGCATTGCCCAAGCATAGCAGTTCCAAGATTCCTGTGCAGACTCAGTATTTACAAATGCTCCATGATGCTGCATAAATGAGTATCAGTGATTTATCTTTGTAAATATACAAGTTAAAAGATGAGAAGAAAATGTATTCCTAAATTCAATGTACCGAAGATGAACAATAAGCTTCATCCCTAAAAACTACTGGTTGACACTAAGGCTAACAGCATTAGAAAA
>JAUTXX010295558.1:0-13926 GCA_032273605.1 Panulirus laevicauda | reverse complement strand
AGGATGGCGATGGGAATGAATAAAGGCAGACAGTATGAATTATGTACATGTGTATATATGTATATATATGTATATGTACATGTTGAGATGTATAGTTATGTATATTTGCATGTGTGGACGTGTATATGTCTATGTATGTATATGTATATATGTTGAAATGTATAAGTATGTATTTGTGTGTGTGGTTATTTTTGTATATACATGTGTATGCGGATGGGTTGGGCCACTCTTTCGTCTGTTTCCTTGCGCTACCTCACTAACGCGGGAGACAGCGTCAAAGTAAAATAAATAAATGAAATAAATAACATGTATATTATCCCTGGGACAGGAGAGAGAATACTTTCCACTTATTTCCTGTGTGTCGTAGAAGGAACAGAGAAGGGGGCCAAGTAAGGACATTCCCTCAAAGGCTCAATCCTCTATTCTTAATGCTACCTCGCTAATGCGGGAAATGGTGAGCAGTATAAGAAATATATATATATGAAGGTGTGTGTTCATATGCACTTTGTTCATATTCATATTCCTCTGCGTTGTACAATTGGGTTTGGTAAAATGCTATCTGCTGGCTGTGAGCCTGATGGGAAATGACCGGTGCAGACCCCATTGCTCACCAACGTGAGACAAAGGGTATTCAAGTGCATAGTATTTGAATAGTCATTTTAGTCATTTTCCTATTAGGGGTGATTATAGCCAAGCGGTAGCGCTCCAGCCTGTTGCACAGGGGTCCCAGGTTTGATCCTGGCTGTTGGAGGTTTGTATGTTCTATGAAGGTGCGCGTTCATATGCACTTTGTTCGTATTCATATACCTCTGCGTTGTAAAGTAAGGTTCGGTAAGATGCTATCTGCTGGCTGTGTGAGCCTGATGGGAAAAGACCGGTGTAGACCCCGTTGCTCACTAACGTGAGACGATGGGTATTCGAGTACATAGTATTCGAATAGTCATTTTCCTATTGAGGGCGATCATAGCCTTGCAGTAGCGCTCCCGCCTGTTGCACAGGAGTCCCGAGTTTGATCCTGTCTTTGAGGTTTGTACGTGATATATAGTAGTACAGTTAAAGGGGTTGGTATGAGAGGAAGACCACCTGTGACACGGGCAAATAGAGTGAAAGAATAATGGAAGGAGAGCGATGGAAGAAAAAAATTCATGGAATGGTTTATGCGAGGGAGGCATGCGAGGACAGTGATAAGTAGACTTTTGCCATGGCCACCCCTCGATGAGAGTACCCGGAGGGAACGGGCATCAGACATATAGATATATAAGTAGACAGAGCACCATCACTTTGTTTTTATTAGGAAAGGATGACTGGAGTCTTGTCTGTTTTGCTCTTTAAGTATTCATCAAATTCATATAATTTACGTTAGGCTTTATATATACAGACCGCCGTACCAATTGTAATTTGTATAGTGGATACAAGACTTGCCTAGCGGTAACACATTTTCACTGTAGGCTATACAATAACCGAGGAAATAGCAATTTCATATTAGATACATAACCAACCGACTAACAGCATCGATAAGCTGCAATGCAATGCGATATCTTGCAATCGTTATGAAGAACCAACGCTGTAAATTTATATTTTCTTTTGTCCAATCATTCCTAACTCTGATTAGTTTTTTCCTCATTTACAAATAGTGGATTTCTACTGTTTCATTACATGAATTATAATTTTATTGCCTGTGACTTCAAAGCTTTGATCACACAGTCGCTCCTACCTGCTGCTATTTGATTACAACGATTCAGTCATATTTATCTAATTTAAATCATATCATTGCAGGGTTATTATTAAAACTAAAGAGCATAGGTAATATTACTCACTCACACTTTGCATTCGTCATCAGATCCAAATAAAAAAAAAAATCTTGGTGCATGTACGCTGTCCGATTTGTGACCTTTCGCCCTTTATGATTATGGAGATATGTTTGACGTGGCCTTCTAGCAACTATCAGTACCCTAGTGATGCATTCATATTTCTTATCTACTGAAAAATGAAAAAAAAAGTTTAGCTATAGAGCTGTTACAATCACAAAACATCCTCCGTTGGCTGTGGAATGGCGCTTTAGTAAGATTCGCCGCAAATGGTGCTCCTTAAATCAGGACAAAAGTTTAATCTCCAATTTGTTAAAGCAATTAATCACCTGCGTACCAAACAAACGAACATATAACAATGTGGATGATTAATGGTGTTTAAGAGTACATTCATCTGGGCATGGTGAGACTCATAGTATATTATATCAGGCAATATATCTATTTATTATCTAAATAAAAGTGACTGCATTTCCTTAGCAGATGGAGGTTCCATCCCTGGCGGCCGGCCTGCCCCCTGACGGCGGCAACGTCAACCACCTTAGTAAACACTGCCATCGCCGCGGAGTAAACATTAGTAGTGTTATTGTTATTGAATAATAATCGGTCGTGGTAACAATGACATTCGTGTGAAGAGACACTTTTATAGACAACGTTTTAAGCTTTTTATCACGAGAATTTAAGAACGAGGATATATAAATTATTGAGAAATTGTTTTGGGAGGTAAAGAAGACTGTGCAGATGTGCTTGGTTTGATGTGCTTAGGCGGGAGTGTAAAGAATGGTAAGGGAACATGTCGCATGTGAATTTGTTTCTGTCTATCGATAAGGTTTGACTTGATGTTTCGTTTTGACAATGCTGTCATGGAGCATGTAAGCTCAGCTTTGAATGTTTGTTGGTATATGAGAAAAATTGAAAAACAAGGGCCCAAAGTTCTTACTCTCATTCGACAAGCCATCGTCTTGAACATTATCATTATATATGGGCTTATAGAGCTGTTATCACTGTGCTGTCAGATAACCAGAATAATAATTTCAAATAATCGCCATTCAACTAGATTTCATCTCGAAGTGAAGTTGCCTAATCCATTCATTTTAGCGAGAGTAAATGCTGGAATGGCCATATGATATGCCAGAATGAAATACTGTCATGACACCATAGCCATTATAAATTCTTATATTGTGGTATAGATAATGTAACTTAATTATAAAAGTAAAACCCATGGATTTTAAGCTCTAGACGAGGTTAGAGCCCTTCAGGCTCCCTGTACTAAGCCAGTCATACTTATTTTTGGTTGTCTTTTTACACTGACCTTTAAAGTTTTTTCATCGGACTTGTCGATATCTGAATCTAATTCTGTGTCACATTCTATTATCTTAAGTAATTCTTTGTTACACCAGAATTTATTAAATCCACATTGGAAAGTATTTACTTTTTGTTCTCATTACATGAATTGGAATACAATTTGATGTCTTTAAAAGCCATTTTGCAAACGACTTCTCATGCATATGATCTTAAGTCTTGGATTACTACAACTTTAGGGCTTCTTATTACCTGTCCAAGGGGTGTTATCCCTCCACAGTTTCATATATTACTGTTAATATCTCATATATTTTCCATATCCCCTTGTACTCACCTCTAGCTAAAGGTTTGTAATTCAGACTTCTTTAACCATTCAGAATTTGCAAAAGTTTTGAGCTTTAAAATTTGTTCAGGTGCCCTTTGTTGTATCCCCTTGATGTGTTCCATGTATTTCATATTGCAATAAGTGCCAAATTAGGTTTGCAGAGTCAAAGTATAAACTCAAGTTATTAGACTCCTAGTTATTTATTGAGTGTTATGAAACTCTAATTTTAGAGTTTGAAGTTTGAAAGGTTAGTTCGAATATAAGTGACTCTGGAATGATGCACTTATGCTCACCTGTCAGTTTTCAACTCCCAGACTTACACAAAGCCCTATACAGCATGTACTTTCCATTTACATTCTGGATAACAGATGGTTTAATACAAAGTCTTAAATTTCACATGTTTACATTGTGCCCTCTTTTTAAGTTTCAGCTTCCCCGATCTCAGAAAATCTTACAGAGCACCTGTCTGCCATCCTTTTCCAAATGTTAATATGTTTGTCAAACACAAATCCATTTTAAATTGCAGGTTCTGAGAGAAATAATATTGAATCAAAATTTTTTTTCTAGATTTACAAAACAATGGCTTGAGGACAAATGGGACAGTGGTTTTAGTCTTCCTTGGATGGTGTCATGAAGTTTCATGGGACAGTGCTTCCTCAGGAAAGTGGTTTGTTGCATTGGACTTTAATTCACTGTGGTGTACAGAGTCCTCAAAAAACTTTGTCCACCTCCCAATAAATTTTTAAAGGTGATGTCACACTTAGATTTAATACTTTGTTATCATCTCTTCTTTGGCTTTGATTACCATTTGCAAATGTCTGGGCCTGGAATTGGCAAGGTCCTTGAAGTATTCTAGGTCCATGTTATGATCTGAATAAGACAGGGTACTGATGAGGTGTTGCAGGAAGCAGCCACATGATTGTGAACTCTGAGCTTGTGCTCTTAGAAATCTCAAATGTATTTACATTTTCTTGCTTCCAGGTGAGAATTTAGGCTTTCTCCTCCTTATAAAGGTAAAGAACAATCATCTTGAAGCAATAGTGGAAGAAATACAGTTTCCAGAAGCTAAATTCCCAATATGAAGTGGCAGCCAGGAAGAGTGAATAAAGAACCTCTTTCCCTTGAGATAGCTTAAAATATACTTAAGCAGTGTGCTGATACTCACACCAGTTGAAATACTAGTCTCAGCGATCTGATGTAAGATGATTTCACCGTGAGTGTCATATGCTTGTATCCACAGTAAACCTTAGCTATGTATTGTCTTTGAAAATACATGGGGCGGACTTTTTTTTTTCAGACACCGTAGTGGGATGCCATGAATGTTGGTTTACTCTCATAATTTCCTCCCACCAAATTGAATTTTGCACTGTAGTGGTTTGTTATAGATGGCAATCCAAACAAAGGATGAGTCATGGGAACTGCCTGGGGTAACTAGCACTGACTAGCTAGTGACCATGGTGGGTGGTTTTACTCATTTTCTTGGGACATTCTGAGTCTATGGCACTCACCCTGACTGATTAGTGCCCATTACCACACTCCTGTTGCACCCATGTCACCCTTTACTTAGGACTGACCTGTCAAGAAAACAATGTATGTGCATAATCTTAATTCATATGAAAAAAGTCATAATTATGGGAGAGCAATTAAAACATTAATTATTAAGAGAAAGTGATGCAAAATGACTAAAGTTAAACCCTTAGAATATTTTAAAGCTCCAAAGAAGCATTAATTTTTCTGCACCTAATCATGTAAATATAAGTTACAAAATAAAGGTTTTGTAACTTGCACACTTCGGATTGACCAGTCTGGTGGATCTGTATTTCCTGATCTAAGAACAATATTTAGCCTCTCTTCCATGTGTCAGATCCACAGCAGAAATGCATTACTACCACAAACCTTTTTCCATTAGACATCAGCTTGTTTTCTTTCCAGACACAACTTGCAGTACTGGTCTACATCAGTTAATCTCAAATGAGGTACTGCCTTGGCTAGCAAAGTTTTTTTCTACATTTCAGAATGATCCTCTACATGATCCCCTGGGTGGAGATCCCTTGGGAGAGCAGTTAGAGTTTGAGGTCAAGGAAGAACCCTTTGAATTTTATGAAGATTCTGTGAGTAGATGTATGAGAACTGTGTAAAAATTGAAATGGATGATATTTTTATGTAATGATATTTTGCATTTGCCTATCAATCAAATTTTCAGTTTTTGTTTCATAAAAGTACATTACATTCATTTATTTATTTGTCCGTGGTATTATTAATTAATCAGCACTCTTAGTGTTTTGAAAAACAATCACATATGTATGGCTATTAGTATTAAAGAAGGCAGTAGTGTGTGTCATTTGTAGTCATAGAAAACCTTAGGACCATCTCTTTAGCAACCGTTACACCTGCTACATGTGCAGGATTAAGTTGTTAAATTTTGAAATGGCCATGACCTGTGTGATGAATGCCTTACTCAGAACTCTTAAAAAGAATGTATAAGCACACCTAAGCAAACAGTAGAACAAATTTTAACCCTTTAACGTCTCAGGAAAGTTTTCTGTCCGTACCTGCACAATTCATTTTTCATTTTCATGAAAACATTTTTACCCTTGCTGATTGAGAGATAAACAATATGTAAGTAAATTTTGGTACATGAGATTTGTAATATGTTTCTGTTCCGTCATTATTATAGACAACAGTGGATGGTGCTGCCACCGATCTTGGTTTATCTACATTTTTTTTACCTTTTTGATGGACTCATTGTTGTCTTGCTTTTACTGTATAATCTCTAATTAATATATACTGTATATATATATGCATAAAACGACAGGAAAATGAAACACGATAAGCTCCCAAGTGCATTTTCGTGTAATGATCACATCGTGAGGAGAGATACAAGAATGAGATAGAAGACAAAGAAGTCAGTTGATATACAAGGAAGACATGTAGCTAAGAGAAGCATTTTATATACCTGGCAAAGGACATGGTAGGAAATGGAACCATGGAAGTTGAAGTGAGTCTTTGGGGTGGGTAAAGAGGTGAAGGCTCGGAGCACTGAAGAATGTGTGGATAGAGATTGTTATCTGGGAGGGCAAAAATAGGTATGTTTGAGGGTATAGTATTCCCAACATTTTTATATGGATGTGAGGCATGGGCTATTGATAAGACTGTGTTGAGGTGAGTGGGTGTTCAGAATTTATGACATATGCATGGACAAGGATGGAAAAAGACACTTGAGACAACTGGAGCACTTTATTCCTATGTTTCACTATGCTGAAACATAGGAATAAAGTGCTCTAGTTGTCTTGAGTGTCTTCTTCCACCATTATATAGGATGGGTGTATTGAAAATAAAATGTTTGAGGACAGTACGTGGTGTGAGGTTGTTTGATTAAGTAATGAAAGGGGAAAAGAGAGGTGTGGTAATATAAAAGAGTATGGTTGAGAGAGCTGAAGAGGGTGTGATGAAATGGTTTGGACATATGGAGAGAATTTCTCACATACATAATAATAATAATAATAGTAATAATAATAATGATAATAATAATAATGTGACAGTCACACTTGTCCATGATAATTTTGAATGAAGGGTAAATCACAATTACATAGTTCTAATGATTTATTGAAGCTTTGCAATACACGTTTTGTGGAGACAATCCGCCTCATCAGGTGTAAATAATTCATAAAATTTCACAATCCAACACCAGCACAATGGCTTGTACATCCTGCTCCTGCCATGCTAATGCAGAAACTGACCTGACCGTTAAAGGGAAAGTGGAGGATACCTTGTAGTTTAGGGAGGTTGTGGCAGGATGGTTGGCCTGGGTAGTGAGATGCATGTTCAACTACTCTTTTTATGTTATCGTGACGATAATTCTTCCATAATGAGAGTCGATAATAGGATATGCTTTAAAGTTACATAAGGATCTTTTAAAGTTATTAATATCAGCAGTTAAGACATTTGATTACCTTACAGGAAGCATTATCTGATGAGGGATACAATGTGACTGGGTTGTTAGGGATACAATGTGACTGGTTTGTTAAGGTGGGTGATCATTTTCTTGCCATTGTTAAGCAATAGCATTACTGTGGTTACCTCTCTGTACTGAATGATTGTGTCAGTAGCATCTCTGTTTCTGTTTTATCCGTCTGGCCAATATATGCATCTTTACATGTCTTATATTTAAAGGTGTAAACACTCCCAGTGCTCTGATAATTTGGCCTTCTTTTTATTAAGGTCTTACCAATAGTGTGATATTGGAAGGCAACATTAAAAGCACTGTTTTTTTAGTACCTGTCTCATGTTAGCTAAGTTATAAGAATAGGGCATTGCCAAACAGTAAGATCTATCCTTCTTTTCTACATTGTTGTTCTAGATGTATAAAATGTCTTCCTGGTTTTCCAGTTACCCATCATTAATGCCAGGCCTATTACATCAAAACTAGTCACACTCAGCTGTTCCCAAAACACTTGCCTCACATGATCTTTCTTTTCATGGCCAGGTGCATAAGCACTAAATATTCACCTATTTCTCACCATCCACTTTCACTTACACCCACATCAATCTAGAATTTACTTCCCTACACTCTATCACACTCCCACAACTCCTGCTTCAGAAGTAATGCAACTCCTTCCTTAGCTCTTATTCTCTCACCAACCCCTGACTGTACACCTAAGACTTTTCCAAACCATTCTTCCCCTTTACCCTTGAGCTTTTTTCACTCAGAGCCTGAACATCCAAGTTTCTTTCATCAAACATACTCCCTGTCTCTCCCCTTTTCTCTTCTTGGTTACATTCTCATACATTTAGACACCCTGGCCTGAGCCTTTGAGGGGAATGAGCACTCTCTGCCTGGCTTCTTCTTCTCTTCCTTCTTTTAGAAACTGAAATACAAGAAGAAAGCTCCCACCCTCTTTAGTCATCTTCTAGGACCCTACACATGTTTACATATTCTCATTAGCTGTGTTTAAGTGAAACAGTATACAGGGACTTGTGTGATATATTATGATTGTTGTAGAGTTTTAGAATGCATACATTGGAAAAAATTATGTTAGTAACTTATGCTTTATAATAACATGAGTAATTTTGCAGATATGCTGGGTATCAGAAGGTGTTACAATCATTGAAAACGGAGAGGAGGAATATGAAGAGAAGGAAGAATTGGGAGGGGTGCCAGAGTTGCCTTGCAAGAGTGGCTGCTCAAAACGTAAAGTCAGCAATCAGTATGGTACCTCAAATGCATCTAAGGTACATGTAAGCTAGTGTTTGATAGATTTGTAAGATACACCATAATATTAAGCTTGCACTTGCTCATGCAATTCATTATTGGTGTGTATACATAAGTTAAAGCTTTTGAGTATTATTGTAGTACACACATACACACACATGTGTGTGTGTATGGATGACTTTCTGCAGAGGAGAAATATCCTGAGTAAGAGAGAGAGCATGGTTTTTAGGGAAATGAGTTTTATGAAATAGTGAACTCAGTCTTTGACTTAGGGGTGGAATGTCTAAATGTGGACTGCCAGAAGGCATTTGACACTGTACCACATAGGAGGCTGATTATGAAGCTGAGTCACCAAACAGGAATAAGGGGGGAAACTCCTTCATTGGATAGAAGATTATCTCAGTGGGAGGGAACAAACGACTCATGTTAGAGGAGCCTTTTCCAAATGGGTTGAGGTGACCAGTGGAGTGCCACAGGGTTTTGTTGGAGGACAATTACTCTTCTTGATCTACATTAATAACTTGCAAGAAGGTATGAAATCCTACATGAATATATTTGCAGATGGTGCATAAGTTGTGAGGGAAGTGAAAAGCTAAGAGGATTGCATCAGCTTTCAAGCAGACCTGAACAGACTCCAAAGTTGGTCTGAAACATGGATGATGAAATTCAATCCTTGCAAATGTAATGAGGATGGAACAAAGTGAAAGATGGGCTAAGTATGATTATTACCTAGCAGGAGGTAGGCTACAAAATTCTGTGTAAGGGCCTCATGAGTAGACATCCCTCACCTGTCGCCAAAGTACCTTATTAGGAAAATAGCCAAGAAGACAGAATGTCTGCTGGCGAATATCAGCTTAGCTTTCAAGTACATGTATATGGAAAAATCTTTTTAGCAAGCTATTCATATCCTACAGAACTAAAATATGTTTCTCAGGTTTTGGCACTGCAGCTAAAGAGGCACAAAGAACTTGCAGAGAAGTTCCAAAGGAGGGGAAAAAATATGGTACTAGAATTAAGAGAGCTATGTTGCAGGGAAAGGCTGGAGGCTTTAAATTTACCTACCTTGGAAGAAAAAAGACAGGGTGACTTGATCACAACCCCTAAGTTTTCAAAAGAGATCAACAAAGCTGAAAAGGGTGTGCTGCACTGGGTTAGAAGTGTGGAAAGGATGAATGAGGAGAGGCTGACTAAGAGAGTATACATATGGGAAGTCAACAGAACAAGGAGGGAAGCAGAGGAGGGGGTAGAAGAATGGAGTGAAAGATGCTTTGAGTGGGTGGAGCTTGAACATGCTGGAGGGTGTAAGATGTGGATGGGATAAACAGGGTAACATGCAGTCATTGGGCTGAACCAGGGCATATGAAGTGGTTAGGGGAACCACAGAGAGGTTTGTGGAGCTTGGCTGTGGATAGGGAGCTTTAGTTTCAGTGCATTATATATGACAGTGGATGTGAGCAAATGGGTTCATTCTCTGTATGTTCCTGGTGCTACATAGAAACATCGAACAAGTAAAAAAGAAACTGGTATAAGTAGATATGAGCACCTTGGAAATGATCAATTTGATGTTACTTCTGCATATAAAATTTGGTAGGAAGTAGGAGAGTTGAAAATGTTTCCAAACTATGATACTGTGATACATATACTTAATAAATGGGTAGACATTATCTATCCATCATACTGATAAGCTATTATTGTTAAGTAATCATAGAGACAGTAGAAGTGTGACATGAGTGAAATAGAAGAGAAAGATGAGTGAGATCACTGAACAGAGGGTCTCAAAGGATCATAAGGATACTTATAAGCAAAATTTCTCTGTATGCTTAATGTATTTGTTTACCTATGGACAAGGATATGTTAGAATGTAAATGTACATATCCAGGTTTTTCCTTATCTGCTAGCAACTGACAATTCTGACAACATAAATCACCAGCATCACAAACATTTACATCTATATAAAGAAAAGAGTATGTTTTTAACCAAAATGTAGTATTCACAATGTAAAATGTTTCAGTCTGTACTCCAGAATGCTCAGTATTGCATTATAGATACTTTAAGGTTCAGATATTCAAATATTTTTGGAACAGCATGTTCCCAGACCCATCTAGAAGAGCTTCACATTTACCATTAGTGCAATTTGCTTAAAGGTATCACTCTCAAAATGATACCAGAATATTGAGGAAGTTAACTGAAACACTTTAAGGGAAATATGGGGAGATTGAAAGGCAGAGTGTAAAACACAATTTTGCATTATAGATACTTAAGTTACAAATATTTTTGGGAATGTTATCATATCCACCTAAAAGAGCTTGACACATACCAGCAGTGCAGTTTGCCTAAATATATTACTTTCAGAATATCACCTGGATATTGAAGTAAATATAAGCACTATAGAGAAATATGAAGGAAATTGAAATGCAGAATGTAAAAGAAATGAGTAGGAAAACTACTAAAATCAAAATTATATCAACAAATTAGATAACTGTCAAAGGTCTTTTCAAACAAATACCAAGTGCTATAGAAAGAATATCAAAGAAAGTTGATGGCAAAAGTGTGAATACAAACTCCAGGTTTATAGCAATCAAGAGCCCAGAAATCCCTAACAAGGGAAATATTGGCCAGGGAGATGTCAATGTTAAACTAGACATACCATCCTCAGTTTAGTGTTACAAAGGACACATGCAGTAGTGATTACAGTAAATGTTTAATTTGTTTGGAATCCTTTGAGACATCCTGTGCATGTATGGAAGTAACTTTTGTAATTGTAAAGATAAACACAAACCCAATGAAAAGGATTATGTAGAATGTAGAGAAAAAATTAACCTATATATACACTGAAAAAACAATTTGAAGCAGGAAGGGATGTAAACAGAACCTTCCTGAAGAGATCTTTTGCTGTTGCCTGAAAAAGCTTTGGCTACATAGGAAGAAAACCAGCTCAGCATTCATAAGTGTTTCCTCCAGGTAGAGGAAAAGGACAAAAAGCAGTGCCCACTGACAAGTCAAAATCTCTTAACCCCCATGGTGGTGGTGGATGAAATGCTTCTTCTGATGCCTTCTCAGAAGGGCATCATTCTGGTGCCTCCTTGAGTGGGCATCAGTCAGGTGTTTCCTATTAGAGGAAGCATCATTTGAATTTCTTGTGTTCCTTTCAGGTGCTTCTTCCTGGGAGCATCCTTTGGGCTTTCATTCCAGTAGAATCCTTCTTGCACATACTTGAAATTGAATTCTTGTTGAATGATTGTGTGAGCAAGAAATCAAGGAATCTTAAAAGAAATCTCACTCACAGCCAGCTGATTCTGAGCTAAGTAGCGAAAAGTGTTCTTGGGTGATGTCTTGGGAGATTCCATCCATATTTCTGATGCCTTTTCCAATTAGAACTCCCTCAAAGGGCTGGCAACAGTCTCCATAGCTGAAGAACTCCAGTGCTACTTCTTAGCCTTTAGTGTCTCACCCTTAACAGACCACAGGCAGAGGGCAAGTCTAGTGTGTTGACTTGGGAGATCCATCCCAATCATCTACCATTTTGCCTTGGCATGATTCTAAACCAGTTGCCACCAGCAAAAAAACAAACAAAAACTCAAAAGCTTAAGGAACTCCTTAGAATAAGTTCTTAAAAAATCTAAAATATATTTAATGGGTATTATTGTAAATTGGAATTATAGAGTAATATGGCCCCATGTAGAAGATTTTAAAGTTGAATTGAATCAAACCTCCCGTAAAATCATTTGTCTGCAAAAAAAAAAAAAAAAAAAAGCTAGGCAATGAGAACTTAACCTTTAGATATGACTATGAATTTTATAAATCAGATCTTACACCTGATAATAGGGCTACAAGAGTAGCCAGCATTAAGCTATAGTGTAGTTCCTCTGAGGACTCCATTACAATCACCAGCATTAAGAGTACCAATAAATTTGAAATCAGAAGTTACTGTCTGTTCTTTGTATCTCCCAGAATGTAAACCTATGGAAACTGATATTGAAAACTCAATAAGTGAACTGCCTTGCCTTTTTCTTCTGCATGGTGACTTCAGTTTGCACAGCCCTTGAAGGGACAGAGAATGCAGGAATTTGAAATGTATCATGGAGATTAATTAAGATTTATTATCAGCCTTTGACATGTATACACTGGAAAACTCAGGTACTGCCCTTTTAACATGTCCCAGTGATATTTTTTTTTTTCATTTCAACAGGTTAATTGTTCATACCTTCAGTCCTACTCAGTAGAGCAAATAGCCTTCCTAAATGGAAACTTGAGATGGTGAATCGGGATGAATATAGAACTACAGCTTTAACCATTCAAAAAGTGTGTAAATTCTCTGGTACTGAAGAGGAAATGAGTGTTCTGTATATATTGTTTTAGATGCAACCAGGAATAGCATTCCTAAAACCAAGAACTAAATGCCATGATCATCAGTCCCATGGTTGAACTAATATTGTGATGTGCATCTCATCACTGAGAAATCTTCCAACATAAGATTAAGAGATGATAATTCTTTGGCAAATAAATTAAATTATCTATGTGCAAAAAAAATTATGGAAACCAAGAGGGTATCTTGTATAATGTGTGGAGGATATTAACTCAAAATACCAAACCAGAAAAAGTTGGTATAAGATAAAGAAGTTGTTTGGTAAGTAATCTTCCATTCCTTTGCCTTGCCTTAATAATCAAGGTGCTACTGAAGTAAATTGTCCTTCTTAGCTTCTGATCCAAAGGGACATGAAATAAACTTCAGGGATGTCTTGATTTATGCATAAGTTTTGTTCTTGAAAATGGTTGCGTGAATGAATTTTTTTTTTTGAATCAATTAATAGTAATGGAGATCAGGTGTTTTTGTTGCTAATGAGACTATCTATCTATATCTTTGATGCCTGTTGCCTCCTGGAATTCCTTCAAGGGGATGGCCATGGCATTAGAATCTCCACAGATAGTGAATACCTATGTCACTTCTTAGCCTTTAGTGCCTCACCCATAACAGGCCACAGGCAGAAGGCAACTCTTGTTCAGTATTTGAAGAGGCTCCAACTGACTACTTCTACCTGATGCTTCTGCTATGTTCCTACCTACTGTCTCCCGCATTACCGAGGTAGCGCAAGGAAACAGACTAGAATGGCCCAACCCACCTACATACACGTATATACATAAATGCCCACACACGCACATATACATACAGATACATATACATTGTATTGTTGACTGGTTGGTAATGTTATTTAATGTATGTATGATTCATGGTGAGGTGCCTGAGGATTGGCGGAATGCTTGCATAGTGCCATTGTACAAAG
>JAUTXX010295447.1:0-13195 GCA_032273605.1 Panulirus laevicauda | reverse complement strand
TGCTTCGGCATACTGCGTTAAAAGAAGGTAATTTGTTTGGAAAGAATTTTTTTTCTGTGTGAATAGCCATAGGTACTTTTAAGACTTGGTGCCAGTAAGTAGGATGATTTGTAGCATATGTGGATGTTACTGCAAGAGGTGTTAGGTAGTAGTTGGTAGGCAGCCAATGACCTTGGAGTTATATTACCTGTCTTACCTCTCAGGTTATCAAGTGGGTTAGTGATGACTGCATAGTAAACCAGCCCTTCTGTGGTTGTCAAGGTGTACTCCTTTCACCCTGTTAGCTGTCTTTTTTTTCTGCCTCACCCAGATGTGTACTACTGGTATTTTGCTTGCAGACATACAATCTCTCCTTGTCATACATAACGCTTAACAACACTTAACTCACGCAGATCATTCTTCGTAACTCCAGATTTTCATATGGTGAGCACCATGTTCTGTCCCTGTTTTATGGCAAAACGTTAGGAGGAATAGATGGTAGTGGTAGGTAGAATTATTTAGGCAGGAGCATTAGAGAGAAGTAATAGGTAGCAATATTAGGTATGAGTATTAGAGTTGCTCTCTGCCAGTGGCCTATTAAGTGCGAGGCACTAAAGGCTAAGAAGCAGCGCTGGAGTTCACTATTCATGGAGACTCTTTCCCGTGGCCACCTCCTTGAGGGAGCTCCAGTTGGGAACAGGTTTTCAAGATACAGATAGATAGATACTGAGAGAGGTTACATCTCGTGTTTAACATCACCTTTGGAAAGATTGTATCATTGGGAGTACTGTCAAGTCAAAGGACTTCTCACTCAGAGGAGTCTACATTTTCATGCTACTGAAAATAACAAAGCCTTGGGCTGCAAGAGCTTTAGAAAGGTCTTGAGTAACACCAGAACTCTCAGAGAAATTGGTCCCGGGAAAATTATAGATAAATAAATAAATGTCAAATATGTGACTACCTCTGTTTGATATACCAGAACACTGTAACAGATGGTGTTAGCAGGCACAGACTTAGTATTGTGTTGTGTATTCGAGTTCAAAAAAGCATATAATATTTTAACCCTTTTATGGATGTGCTGTAATATTACAGGTAATAATAAAAGTTTGATGAGGTAGGGCCATAGATGTATAGAAGCCATGTTTCTCCTACATTTCAAACGTGAATTTGCTCATTTCTTGCACCAAAACGACAGCTCTCTATCCACAAACAGGCCCCATAGAGTTTTCCATGGTTTACTCAGAATGCTTTACATGCCTTGGTTCAGTCCATTGACAGTACTTCGACCCTAGTATACCACATCATTCCAGTTCACTCTCTCCTGTGCATGCCTTTCACCGTGCATGTTTAGGCCCCTATCACTCAAAATCTTTTTCACTCCATCCTTCCATCACCAATTGGTCTCCCAGTTCTTCTTGTTCCCTAAACTTCTGACTTATATATCCTCTTTGTCAGCCTTTCCCCACTCAGGTACAAGTATACATAGTATACCAGGTATTGTCATATATATTTCAGACTCAAATACTTAGTCATTCAAAATATTCTTATTTTCTTTATCAGGTTACAACCAACTGCAGCTGACATCCCTGCAAGTTTGGTGGAATATCTTCAGGCCTGGATGAAATGCCTGTGTGGCAGAATATGCTATGAATCTCACATCCTTGCATGTATTTCTCTGAATCTTAAGTTGGTTGCATCTGCACTTACGATTGGCAATGCCTTCCAAACTTCAGCCCCAGCTCTTGCAACTCTCTGTTCTCAAAAGTGCTTTGACAAGTTCTCTAAACTGTGATGGAAATACTTATAATTACTTCATGATGTGTGAGTAGATCACTCAGCTTTTCAAATAGTTAGTAATTAGATCTTACAACTGTCCCACTTTTTTTTTTCTTTTTTTTTTTTTTTAATACCTTGGAGGCTCCAGTCATGGACAAAAGCCCCCCATCAAGGGTGGGCCTTAAGTGAAATATTAAGAGACAAGGGAAAGTATTTACAATTTTTGGAGGAAGTGAAAGACCTGTCTTAAAATGTGCCAGGTCATAGTTATTGGGGAAAACATGAGAGGATAGATAGTTCCAAAGCTTTGAGGGGTACAGAAATAAACAAATATCAAAACGGCCTTTCCTAGATTCTCCAATGGCCACACAGAAATCATGTGATGGAGCAGCTTAGCAAGTATTGGTGGTGTGGCTGTATAAGAACTTATCATTTCATTAATTATATTTTTATGACTTGTAATTGATCAGTTTACTTTGTATTTAAGTAGAAAATAAAAGGCATGCATTTATGCAATGAGACAAACATTATGCCTCAAGATGATCTGATAAAAGATACCAAATCCACATTCATATCTTTACAGGATGAGTGATTGAAGAAAATACTCCACTTGGAAAGGTCAGTGTAATAGAATTATGACTCAGTTATTGTTTGGACGTACAGAGGGATGTAACTTAGCCAATTGCACCAATATGTTGAACTTGCCAGGTACTTGATGTAGAAGTAGTTCTTGTAATTTCACCAAAAATTAGACTAAACTACATTTGCGATATCAACACACCGTTGATGCTCGCTATATGATTACGTAGAGGTTCAGATGATGGAATGAGAAAAAGTGATATGTACCCCTTAATCATCCTGTATACCTGGGACTTCAAGAATTTTACATAAATTGTGCCAAATAAATATTTTTACATTCATAAGGTTGTATTCAAGTACGGTTGTCCATAAGTGCAGAAATAGAAATGTTTCAAAGTCTAAAGAAAAACAGCCTAACTCTTTCTTTCAATTTGACATTTATTCATATATATATATATTTCTTCTTCATACTATTCGCCATTTCCACGTCAGTAAGGTAGCGTAAAGAACAGAGGACTGAGCCTTTAAGGGAAATCCTCACTTGGCCCCCTTCTCTGTTCCTTCTTTTGGAAAATTCAAAATGAGACCAGATTTTCCTTAGCCTCCAGCTAAAACCTTAACTTATATACATAATTTTTTTCTCATATTCCTCATATCCTGGACCAACAAGGTAGCTACAAGAACAGATGACTAAGCCTTAGACGGAAAATCCTCACTTGACCCCCTTTCCTGTTCATTGTTTTAGAAAAGTAAATAGGAGGGAAGGATTTTTAGCACCCGACTCCCACCCCATTTAGTCACCTTCTACGACACACAGGGAATACCTGAGAAGTTTTCTTTCTCCCTACTTATATTTCATTGTTATTATGATGCTCCAAAAGCACAGCTCCCTATCCACATCCAGGCCCCACAGACCTTTCCATGATTTTCCCAGATGTTTCACTTGCCCTGGTTCAGTCCTTTGTATATCTCTCACCCTCCTGTATATTCAGGCCCCGATTGCTCAAAATCTTTTTCACTCCAACCTTCCACTTCCAATTTGGTCTTCTTTTACTCTCTTTTTTTTAACAGAAAAGTGCCATACTGAGGGTGCACTAAATATTCAGAGTAGGCACTGTCAGTGGGTTGATTAGTAATTATTGGGTTGAATGGAAAGGAAAGCTGAGGTTGACAGTGGAGAACAACCTATGTGCCAACTCCAAGATATCCTCATTATCCTGGTAAGTGCATTTATCACAAGGGGCTATGTATGCTTATGGGTAACGTGCAGTGGTGTGCAAACCTACTTTCTTTGAGAGTTCCTTTGCTAAATCTGGGAGGTCTGGATGAGTAATCAACAGAAGATACAAGGGAGTGGCTCACTGGGCCATTTTGGTGTATATCAGCTTGGTATCTATCTTCCAAGCACAGTATAGCTTTCACTGCCTTCTCTGCTGCCTGCAAGGATCAGATAAATGTTATGATTGTTAATTCATATGGTTACATAAGGATTACTACATGACTGTTATCAAATCCCAACAGTGAGCTCAGTATCTGTGCCTTTTGCCTGTGCTAAGAAACCACTCACCCTCCTCTCTTCCAGCTTGCACACATGCCCTAATCTTGATTCAATATCATGAATATGATTATTACTCATAGCATTCACATTATCACATTAAATGAAATAACTGCACTGAACTTGAATGGCTCAACAATCACTCAAGAATTTTCAATAACTTCATCAACCAAAACACATGTGCACATTACTTCACGAGCTAAAACCCTGAGTGTTACCTGAACCCAATTCAACTCCTATCCCAGAGTCTCACCTGAAACCTTATGTCTTACCTGAAACCTTGAGGCCCATCTACAACTTAACATTAATGTAAAATATAGTACACTGAAACATGTAAGACTAACCTGATGACATTTGTAAACAATCCAGCAGTATGATTTTCCAATGTTGAACTCCTTCTGAGCTGCTTCAGTGTCATGTCTTGCCTGCCTCATCCAGACTTCAGCCTTTTCTCTATCTGGTTCTTTAATATGCAAACAAATCTTTATTGTATTCTGCAACAGCTATTTGTAGCTCCTTAGGACCCCATTGTTTTTGCCACCTGTGCAAGAGGTGTTGGTAGAGATGATACCTTTCTATATTACTTGTAAGTCCTCTGAAGTTTATGTGTTCTTGCACATTTTTCTTAATGTCCTCTAGTCCACTAAGCTCTTTCAGTGGTCCCACATGATTATCTACTATCTTATAGAGTTGATAAGCTTTGGCTTCTGAGATATAATGACCTCAGTCAATCTTGAATATGATGTGTAACACATCTCTTCTGTTGTGCAAACATTTTATTACTCAGACAATAACAAAAACATCAGGTTCTTCACTCATATCATCTAGACAGACAATATGTCTGGAAATCATAATTTATGAGGTCCATGGAATGTGAATAATCTTATATACCAATGTTGGATAGGGAAGGCCAATTCTGCATACATCTGAAAGACTTTATTTGACAACTGTCAAGATATGTGTCTAAGGACATGTTGTCATCATGAGAAGATAGAAGCACAGCAAGACATGCAGTGGACCTGCTGTCATTTAAGAGGGTCCCATAAACTTGGATTTGCTGAGTAATAATGAAATCCTTGTTCTTGACAGAAGTTTTGTCTATATATATTATGGTGCACCTCTGCCCATGGTGTAGATATTCTTTAATAAAGCAAGGCCTTTCCTTATAGTTCCCATGCTTATTCACCATTTTCACCAAAACAGTTATTTTGTTGACTTGCTTTATCTCTACATTCTGAAGAAATTCTTCAACATCTTCAGAAATTACTTTGTTGTTGATGACATAAGTCTCAGTAGTGCACAGTGAAAACTTCTTGACTTAATGAAAGACTGCAGTTCTGTAAAATATGGTTGAAAGTCTTCCTTCAGTCCATTTGTGTTCAAATCAGTGTCAGGATTTCACTAAGAAACTTAGGTCATAAATTTTTTGGAAGATAATGTATGAATTCTATTTCACTTACATCAGTATTCAAGTTTGCAAGCCTTGCCATCAGTGGTACATCAGAGAATTCTTTGTTTTCAACTTCAAGCATAGCATTGTCAGGAACGTATATTTCTGTTGACTTAACCAGAGTTTTGTGTCTTGTTGGTAGATATAGCAATGTCGAGTTAGACATTTTTAAGCAACTCATTTAACTAAGTCCAAGTATTGCAAGATTTGCTGCCTTCTCTTGACATTTATTCATTTTCATTCCTCCAGACTGATGGTATATCTTCTCAAGGACTTTGGCACACAAATCCCGTCAGTTGTTCTGATGCACCAAGTTTCACAAAGATATGAAAGAAGCGGCCTAACTTGACAGGTCCATCATACAAATGTTGTTGAATGTTCAACTTTAACCTCATGACTACTTGATGTTGGGTAACAAATTCATTTTTATCATGAAGAAATGCGATAAGTATGCCTGATAAGAGCCCCTCATTAAGAATAAATTTGTTATCTAAATACATGTACAACTCTTCCACAATGTCCTCAACAAATTTGGCATTGGGAAAATGTGCAACACTAATATTCTTACAAAAGTTTTTTATTGTGCTCCACAACTTGACATGTAGGAGCATTTGAAATGCCAAATTTTTTGTATCTCTCTATTTCATTTAATGACTGTAATGTACCACAAAGTTGAAAGATTGTCTTAACCGGATCTGCATACTGTTAAAGAAGACAGCAACATGACCGAACTATCCTTCATAATTTTGTCACAGTCTCCCCAGATGATACAAGTCCAGTCTCAGTCTCATAGGTAGGAAGAAAAACGCTCAGTTCCAAGTTTTTGGCCGGTAAAATGAATGGTGTATTTTGTATGTCTCTCATTTTTCCCTGTAAGAGGTCAAAATGCATACACAAATGTTCTACAAGTGTTCACATCAAATATTTTCAGTTGCATTGAATCTGCAAATACAAACAATGTTATAACATCTACCAGCCTACCAAATGTTATATTGTAAAACTTACCAATCTGTTAATGATTGATGTTGAACTGGCTGCTGTATATTATCAAAAAGAAAATATAATTGCCTTTATTTTGTTCAATTATTATGTTTTCTTTTTATTATTATTATACTCTGTTGCTGTCTCCCACCTTAGCAAGGTAGTTCAAGGAAACAGATGAAAGAATGGCCCAACCCACCCACATACACATGTATATACATACATGCCCACACACGTACATATACATACCTATACATTTCAACACATACTGACCTATACGTACACAGACATATACATATATACACATGTACATACTCATACTTGCTGCCTTCATCCATTCCCATTGCCACCCTGCCACACATGGAATGGCACCCTCTCCCCCCACACGCGTGTGAGGTAGCACTAGGAAAGGACAACAAAGGCCACCTTCGTTCACACTCAGTCTCTAGCTGTCATGTGTAATGTATGTATATAAAAAAAAGAGTGTGGTTGAGAGAGCACCCCTGCATGTGCACGAGGGAGCACTAGGAAAGGACAAGTCCACATTCGTTCACACTCATTCTCTGTAGGGTGTATTGAAGTGGTTTGGTCACATGGAGAGAATGAGTGAGGAAAGATTGACAAAGAGGATGTGTGTGTCGGAGGTAGGGGGAATGAGGAGAACTGGGAGACCAAATTGGAGGTGGAGGGATAGAGTGAAGGGGATTTTGGGCAGTCGGGGCCTGAACATGCAGGAGGGTGAGAGGTGTGCAAGGAAGAGAGTGAATTGGAACGATGTGGTAAACCAGGGTCGACATGCTGTCCATGGATTGAAACAGGGCATGTGAAGCGTCCCGCATTTAGCGAGGTAGCGCAAGGAAACAGACGAAGAATGGCCCATCTCATATCCCTGGGGATACGGAAGAAAATGCTTTCATTAATTGATATCCCCTCCCCTCTCCAGTGGCATTGAAATCAGCATATTTATTGTATTTTTTTTTTTTTACCTCGCAATGTCTAATTCAAAACCCTACCCATTTTTCGAAAGCATGGAATTGAGTAGGAGGTGATCCTAAGATACTGTAGACTCTATCAACTCTAGACAGTGTAAGGGATCAAAATTCATTCTCTAGAACATGTGCATTAGTAAATTGAAAAAAAAAACCCGTTTGTGATGGTTCCCTGCATTTCTGTATTTTTTTTTTTAAATAGACGAGCCTTTTTTTTCTAAATACTGTATTAATGAGGTAAAACTTTTGACCAGAGTAAATATATTATTTCTGAGGTCCAATTGTTGATTAAATCTTGGGCAGTGGATGTTGTTATGAGTGGGATTTGAGCTCTTTACTCCTGCTAGATTAGCCTTGTGAATATTACCAGAATATTTCCTCTCGCAGTAACCAAAAGAGGTATGTAGATTATGCTGGATGGGAGCAGTTGGTTATGTAGATTAAGCTGGATGGGAGCAGTTGGTTTTGTAGATTAAGCTGGATGGGAGCAGTTGGTTTTGTAGATTAAGCTGGATGGGAGCAGTTGGTTTTGTAGATTACGCTGGATGGGAGCAGTTGGTTTTGTAGATTAAGCTGGATGGGAGCAGGGGAAACCAAATAGGTAAAGGCTAGATGTCTAAATATATTACGTGGGTAAGATAGTTAAATAGATAAGCTGCATGGGAGCTTGGGAAAGCAACTAGGTAAAGGCTAGATGTTTGAATGTATTACGTGGGCAAGATAGTTAAATAGATAAAAGATTAGCGTACAGAGATTCATTTGCTGTGAGAGACAAAGAGCCAGCCATGAAAACAATACCAGTTATCAGAGCGGCAGTTGGCAGCAGAGTGACCCTAGTTTAATCATCCGGCTGAGCTAGGCTTCTCACGTAGGTATGTTGCAGGATATTGGCTCTTTCCGTGTCTGTTACTTAGTTGTCTTGGATCTTACTTTCCTGTTAGTTGTCGTCTTGGCTGTTACGTAACTTATATTCTGTTGTTTGCTAAGCTTTTTTAGGTTCTGTGGTTTTTGTACTATTCTGTTTCTTAGCTTTCCTTTAACTCGCATTTCTCGCTTGTACTTCAGCTCTTGCACTGCTTGTTTTGCTGCCGTAATGTTCTTTGCCTTTCCTTGCGTTCGATATAGCTTTGCCCTGTTAATAACCCTCCTCTGACGTAATCCCCTTGTGTTTGTTATTATCAGCACTCACATTTCCTGTCATGCATAGCTGTATGTCTGTCTGTTAGCTTTGCTCTTGTCGCCGAGTTTCCCTATTGCTGTATGATTTGATTTTCATATTCAAGGAATTGCTTGCGATTCTTAGCTTTCCTCATGCACCTTAGCTGCTTTATTAGTCTGGCTAACGTCCTTGAATTTAATCTCTCAGATGTGACTGGCGAGTTCTGTTGTAACGTCGTTGTGCTTGTTTAAGGTCTGTTTACAGCTTTTTTTTCTAATTGTTTCTTGACATTTTTTTTCTGCTTTGCTAGTATTCGTACATTTCTATGCTTTGCTTCTCTTCGTTGCTCTACAATAGCTTCTTAGCTTTATCCTTTCTTGTGACATTGTTTTTAGGGTTTCTTCTTGCTCTCAATTATTGGCTTTTGTTTTTGTTCCTGACCCTAACTCTTTTGCTAGAGTACTTTCACTTCCCGATTTACATTTATTTTCAGCTTTATTTAGCTTGCGTTTGCTTCTTGTATATAGACTTAGTTTCTGTTATGTTCTTTGTCTTATCTCTAAAACTCATTATTGCTCCCGCTCCCTATACTTTTCTCATCTTCCTTAGCTTGTTCATGTACTGCAGCTTTGTACTTATTCCTCAATATTCCTGTAATATCTTGCTTTGCTCCTTCAGTTGCTATTAGCCAGATTAACTTTTTTTTCTTTATTTTACTGGACGCGTTTCACTGCTTTTATTTTGATCCAAACTTTGCTATTTGAGCTTAGTTTCTGTCTGTAACTTTTTAGAGTTGGACTTTGCTTGTAATCATTATTGTTGGTTTTCCATGGTTTTTGCTTGTGATTCTATGCCTGGTTGTGTTTCTTGATTATGCTTTCATACGGGACGTCAACAGTGTTCCTGAATTTTAATTTTACTTTAAAGTTGCCAAGGAATTTGATTTGCGTTTGACGATAATATCAGGATTCCTTGTTAGGGTAGCCCCTGGGGGTGGAAGTGAGTCCTGTCTGCTTCTGTGTTGTAATTCCTTTGTGTTCCGTAGCGTTTATTAGCTGTTGAATCTTTCCTTAAAACTGATTTATTGTGTTTTTCAAGTTACATAGGTGTGGTCGTTGGTGCTGTGTTGGTTAGCCTTATTTGTGTAGATAAACTTTGTCATTCTTACTGATTTGCTTTTTCGTAGATTTAGCCTGTGTTTGTTCTGATTTGTTTTATTTGTCAGCTTTTCATGTTCTCTGTTCCTGTTGCTGGCTTTTATCATAGCAGCATATTATACTTTTGATAAGTAAATTTTTATTGTTCATTTCAGCCTTGGGAGTTCCACAACTGGGCTGGGCTGTATACCTTGAACGTATCCAAACTGGCTACTTTTAGCTTTACCTTGTGGCTTTACTTCATTTAACGGAGTGAACATCTTGTTAACTTCCTAAGAATTCCTGCTGGTAGAAAGCTTAGAATGAGTGTATCTTTAAGCCATCACTTTTAACAGATCCACGTCATGATCTTCAACATGCAATACCTCCGTACTGCCTCGGCTGTGCTCAAGATCGCCGAAATGGTAAGTTATGCAAATGAGATGAAGATAGAAGAAACCTTGTATCACTCTCGTTAATTATTTTTGTTCTTTAATAGTAGTGATGGGTGTAATCACTGAAGGGCCTGTCATGACTATATACTTTAGGGGTGGCACAAAATACTCTTAAGATTATGAATGCGATGCTCCCAGACATACAGTAGCTAGACGTTTATTAACGAAATGGAGTATGAAAATATACCATGTAGAGTTTATGAAAATTGTGGCTAAGCTATAAAACGATTGAACACGTCAGGAAGACAAATTTCCGAAGTATAGACATTCCTAGAAATGGACGCGTTTATTTGTGTTTGCCTCTGCAGTGCACCGTCCCCTATCGATTAACACTGGTGTTCAAGCTTGATCCCAGCTCTTCAAAAGCTTGATCTCAGCTTTTAGAAAGCTTGATCCCAACTGTTAAAGTTTGATCCCAGCTGAAGTTGTTGGGTTGTCTGATGGAAGAGAAAGTTAAAGAGATAGGAGCCCACGAGTGTAAAACCCCCCTTCCCGTACTGTACGTAAAGGTAGTTGCATGTGAATACGGTGCCTGTTTAAGTGGATCCCATGAGAAATCATCACTATTTCTTTGTATGTTACGTTACGGTGAGATAGTCATACACACGTGTTGCCCCCTCTCTTAATCTTGTATATATGTACCATGTCTTTATCCCTATGTACACACACACACAGCCAGACCTGAGCCTCAGTGTTGCTCAAACTAACTCATGGTGACGACATCATCACGGTCAGGTAATTATCTCGTGATTCACCGAGGATGTGTAATGATCACGAGGAAAAGTCATGAGACCCTACCAGCCGAACATCATTATCTTGCCATGTTATCTTTGTATCAGACTTGCACCAAAGATAACATTCAAAGCTACATATGTGTAGGAGAAATCCGTAACTGACTGATTTACTAGCGTTTGAAACATGAAACGTCTAAAGCATAAGGAACATACGTTTTGTAAAGTTGCTTTTAAACAAGATTTTACGGTAAAAGTTCTCGTACACCAGTGACTGTGTAAGCTTAGTTGAAGTGGTGGACAAGTTTATCGCTGATAAGATCCGGCAGTAAGAGCTTCATTCAAAAACAGCTTAAACTTGCCTTCGATTTTATGGAATTTATATAAGTTTAGCATTTACAATGGCAATGTTTATTATGTCACGTTTGTTAAATGCACTGTCGTATCTCTGATTTAAAAAAGACAAGATGTGCTTCAGGTTAGGTTAGTGTTTGTTGAGGAAGTACAATGATTGGTCGTTCTGGTTATCTTGTCAGGACAGAATATGCATTCAGTCAAAGCGTAAATGGTCTTGGAATCATATTGAACACTGAAAGATGTTAATTTTCCCCTCCGATTGCTCGTTACAGAATGAAAGCCGAAATACCAATCAACCCAGTCATGTTGTCGATAAGCTGGTGATAGGTAGACGAGGGTGTGGTGTTATGGTAGTAGTAGTCGAATAGTTAGTACCTGCTGATAGGTAATCTGATGGTGGGTAGCCTTGTTTTCTGACTAGGATACCTCCAATTAGCAAGCCTCGTTCCTATATGAGGCGGTCTCCAGGTAGCTAGCCTTGTTCCTCGACTAGGCTACCTACCAACAAGCTGGCTACCTACTTAGTGGTGGTAGCTTGCTGTTAGATAACTGATATCCGATATCCAACCGTGTACTGTACATAATTAGCCATGTCAGGAGATAAGGTATCCCCAATCTCGATGACTCTTAATGCCCTCTCTGGGTATTTCAACAAGCCAGCATGTTTTCTCTTCCTTCTTTTTTTCTCACCTTTTCACTCTCCCTTCCTCACATCTCTGGCTTCTTCTCCCTCCACGCTGGTATTTCCGCACAATCCCGTCTCTCACCCGAACCACGGTGTACTTCGTGTTACACTTCCGGGTATGCGCGCGCATATACGGGATTATTTGCAGTACTTACAGTTTACAGGGAGACAAGTACAAAATATGATTACCGTGGCAGGCTTATATCACTTCATTGTTGCAAATGTATTCTGATATCATGATAATCATACCCGATGAGAATTCTATAGATCAACGGAATTAACCGAGTATTGCAACTGACTCCATCTTAAGACTATACGTTGTTGTTACACTCTGACAGTGATATAATCACTTGACTCTCTTACTCTACTCTGAAACCAACAGCCCTTGACAGGTAACCTCCCCGTCATCTACTACATAGGTGTGCTTGTCCGTAACCCTGGCATTGTTCCGTGGGGTCCCGCTCACCTTTGGAGACCCCCAGGAAAGCTCTGCTGCAATAGGGACGGACGCGGACTTCTTCGCTGGGGGAATAATGGTGGCAGCTATGCTCATCACGCCGTTCATATTTCTGATGTCCATAATGAGCTCCTTTCACCTCCAGCATACACCCCTGGTGAGTGGTGTGAAGGGATGAGTCTTGTAGGTTGTTGTGGCAAATGGTGAGTCATTGTTAGTTTAATGGTGGTCACGTCTCGTGTTGTGGAGAATGGTGTCTTGTGTGTTGTGGATAGTGAATTTCGCAGTGGTGTGGCGAATGGTGAGTCAGTGAGTGGTGTATTGAATCTGGTTGTTAGGTTATTAGGGTCGTTAACAGCCCATCAAACAAGTTGTTTTTTTTTCAGTAGCCCGTAATACCTGAATTAAAGTTCTTTTGACAAAACTAGGAGACATAGGATAAAGTAAGGGTAAATACGGATTTATCAGTGGAGAATATTTTCAGTGTACCAAAATCTGAACGCTTAGTAAACAGGAACTACATCTAGAACGGCAATATTTGACTAGGTAGATTCAGATCAGATGACCATAGATTAAGAAATGATCCCATTTATCTCGTTGCCTATTTCATTGTCTTGATCCTTAGCTCCCACTGATGCATCCTATTTTCGCCGGTACAGGAAATTGGTGTCAACGTCCTCTTCGCCAGTTTCCTGTTGATCTCAGCCTCTGTAGGGATGGACTTCTGGCATGATCCCTCCCAACCGTGGAAGGACAAGAAAAGCGAAGGTCTGGCAATGGTAATCTTTTGCTACATCTCGGCTGCTTTTTATTGTGCGGATCTACTCGTGGCTTGTAAAAACTACTGCTGCAAACCCAAAACCCCCGTGCAGTCCAATGCTTCGACCAGTCCAGCTTAACCTTACC
>JAUTXX010295337.1:0-13928 GCA_032273605.1 Panulirus laevicauda | reverse complement strand
AAGGCAAGTCTCACACGAAGTAATATTGACTTCAACCTGAGTTTCACTTGACTTCAAACTCAACAAAGCCTCACCAAAACGGCAGCAGGCAAGTCAATATCAAGTTGAACTTAAGTTCTGGTCTTGCCGAGATGCGCTCATAAACCGCTGGAGGTAGAGAGTCATGCCAGAGTTGCTGACCAGCCAGCCGCATCACCGTTCACTGTACAGGGAACAGTGAAGGTGGAGCTCGAGCATTTTAACAGTGCCAGGCGATGTATAGGTCATGTTGATCAGGACTGAAGCAAAGTTGCTGAGCTGCAACCACCCGAGCTAGCGACAAGCAATGAAGGTATTTTCAGTCTTAATTTAAAGTGATTCAAACATCGAGGCGGCGAATCAGTCGCTGATTTAGCTGCTCAGTCGGCACCGATGGTTGCCTCATACCTGCGCAATGTTTACCCAAGATTCATTAGAGGTTTGGCGCATTAATGACTTGTCAAGTCCGTTGACTGGCGGGGACTGGGTCTTGGTGCTGAGGAGACGTCCCGGATTTGGTTTTAAGAGATCTACCGATAGATGAAATATGATAGGCAGAGCGTCAGTGATGGGACAACATACCGGCTGCTGGTGAGAGGGAACTATACTCATTATCTGTTGATGGAGAGGCAAGTTACCAGCGTCAGCCTAATGTTCCCACATGAGACGACCCGTTAACAGTATCTTGGTGCCTGGATCTGTTGGACGGAACAATATGGCGGTGACAGACGGCATATGATGTCTCGTAAACAAAGCCAGGAACTAACAAGAAACCATGAAATGAATCCGGCAAAGATGTAGTTACGGAAGGGAATGATAGATGCTATAATTATTCTGTTATATTCACCAATCTGTACCTAATGCAGGTCAACACGATCAGTTCAAGGTCCTGAAGACGACGTTTTGACCCTGAGGTACGACTACTTAACGACTCCTGAGCACGGCGACACGACCCCTGGGTATGGTGGTCCGGCCTCTCCAGGGCCGTACCGTCTTACTCGAGGAGTTAAACCCATTAGTATCGTCTGATTGACGGCTGCTGTGATAGTCACTACATTAGTGAGGCAATTTCATCAAAGATATAGTTTTTACCCAGTGATCTGTCGGTGATCAATGACTGAAGTGATCTGTCGGTGATCATTGACTGAAGTGATATGTCGGTGATCAATGACTGAAGTGATCTGTCGGTGATCAATGACTGAAGTGATCTGTCGGTGATCAATGACAGATTAGCGTCTCAAAGATGGGAGACATCTTGAGGAGGGGAACCATCCACTTAATTTCAAACAGGTGAGAGAGAGAGAGAGAGAGAGAGAGAGAGAGAGAGAGAGAGAGAGAGGCTTTAGGAGTAATCGTATCTCGAGTTAATGAGAAGGATTATATGAAAGGAAAGTTGAGCGTGATCCTTCCCGGCTCTCGTGGCTGAAATTAAATGCGATTTTGATGCTAATATTAAACTGAGTGAGAAAATAGCGCAGACATAAACATTTGTGGGAAACGGAATGTCACGTGCATAAGATGCTTAAAAGAGAAAGAGCGAGAAAAAGAGAAAAAAAAGATTTGAGAATCTCGTAGTGAACAATTTCATTTAATCTGAGTTTGTCTGTTCTTTAATCCTCCGTGCACACGTCATTCATCATGTGAAGAGAGAGAAGGTGGGCGTGGTACACTCATGTACAGTACAAGGGCAGCTAAACGTCGGGTAGTGATGTGTCTACAATGATCCCAAGTTCCACCACGCGTGTTTGTACGATGAACTTATCCAGCTGAGTTCCCTTGAGAAACATCCTCTTCAGAAAGGAAATTCGAACCTCTTCACCTAGTGGCTCTATGTAGTAGGTCCTGAGGTCTCCGGTAGGTGAGGGCAAATGTTCGTCTCCTCCACGAACATAATTCTGGTAAGATCCACAAGATGATGTGGCTCGTGTTCCATTCCTCCTACTGCCATTACGTGAAGCACACATTAAGGCGTCGTAGTTTTAGAATATATTAAGTGATAAGACTTTTTGCTGTGCATTGCCTCAGTCACTCATCACCCAAGTCGTTAACAGGTGTGAATACTTAAGGAATGCATGCATCTTTTAAATGAGTGCTGGTCATGTGTGAATGGTGAATGAAGATTATTCATAATAAAGCTCCAATTTTCAGTACAAAATATTATTCAGTATGCGTGAGTATTGTACAGTATATATGAGTAGTTTACAGTACACATGAGAACTGTACAGTACACAAGAGTATTATAGTTCAGCAAACATGAGTATTGTACAGTACACGTTCCATCTGCACTACTTAACGGTGATGTTCCGATTACACAATCATCGTGAATATTCTATACAGCAATGGAATCTGCCAGGGTTCTCTGAAGACGCTGGTACTCTATCATCACAATGTACGTGACGCTTAAGTACATTTTTCTCACATAGATTTGGTTACTGGGTATTCAAGGGTTGAGCCCGAGCTTTACCTTCGCCAGACTGTTGGTTTGAGATCTATGAAACAGGTTGTTTGTTGATAATGTGGCAGAATGATGTTGATGGTGTGGCCCAGTAATGTTGATGGTGTTAATGTTGAAGGATAATTCGAGACTTCACCTGGAGGTAGAGTTGCACATCTGGTGAGGCAGGAAGGAGGGGGTGGGGTACGATGACAGGATGGTGGCCAGCAGCAAGGACGCTTGGGTGCTAGAGTGGTGGCCATCAAGAGGGCCAGGATAGTGAGGGTGTTGTGTCAGGGGGAACGTGAGTGGTCACAGCAGCTGGGGATTACTACACTAACCTCTGGCGTTGCCTGAATGAATGGCAGGAGGAGGCGCTGTTACGTTAATCCAGGAGGTTGTGGCGCCTCCCAGGACCTGACGTGAAGGTCGAGGGTGGACAGGGGCAGCCATGGTGGCTCACCATGGAGACGCGAGCTGTCTGTTGGTGGCCTTGTTGAGTGGATCAGCTGCGTCGAGAGACGTCATTCCCTACTGGAACAGCGGGACACTCTTGCTGTGTCTGGATCACACACACACACACACACACACACACACACACACACACACACACACAGTAAACAGATGTTTAAAGGTCCGTTTAGGACCATCATGGGATATTCAAGTAATTGTTTAATACATGTTCTCTTGTTTACCTTCCTCTGTTTACCATTATCTTCGGCTTTAATCATTGTGTGATTGTTTACCTCTCTGTGTGTCCTTCTGTCAGGTAAGTCCTATCAGACATCGGCAGTAATCCTGCCCATGTGATGACGAGGGAAACACCTGGTAACAACATGTTCTCCGTACACAAGCCTCACCTCATTGTAAATACATAATGGGATCTAATGCCCCATGCGGCGCGCATGGAAGACCTTTTATGTATTTTGGAGAATATTTATGAAGTACCTGAAGCTGGTGAATATCTGAGACAACGGTTTAAAGCGTTCATTAAATATCTCGTATGTAGGTTGAGGGAGGACTCTCATGATGCGGTGCCTGGTGTTGCGCAAGATGACCAGACAATACTGTGTTGCTTCTCCTCAAAAGCTTAATGGAAATGATAAAAAGATCAGGATCCTCCCTACCCCGAAAAATGGAAATGAAAAAGACCAAAAAGGATTAGAAATAGAGGAATGGAAAAGGAGATAAATCTACGTGTAATTGTCATACGGGTTTAATGATTTGTGAATGCCGAAGGAATACTTGTCATAACAATAACATCAAGATACAGTCAGTAGGAACTTGTGATTAAGCCGTTAGAGCCAAGTTTCACTCCTTCGCATTGAAACACATTCTTTACGAAGACCTGCACACGACTGTGATGACATACTATTTCCAGATTGATATACCCACAGGACGGCAAAGCCGCCAATAAAATGATACACTAAAAAAAGACTTTGAAAGGTGGGACTCACGAGTAATGTTTCCTCGATTCTTGTGTCTCTTTGGTGCTGGGTTAAATATCTTGAAAGACACGTAAGGATACGTCACTCTGCCCTCACAGTCCGACGCCCCGTCACAACTCAACGCTATCTACCAAAGACTATATTTTTTCTCTGTATATATATTCTCCCACTGTTGCCGCTTAATTTTCGTTATTTTTTCTCTCTTCATTGATTACCCTTTGAAGTTCATTCACTCTGTGTTGTGCCACTTCTCTCCTACACTCCTACACTACTCCCCACTTCCTACACACGCCTCTCACCCCTCTACTTCTCCCCGCCTCTCACATACGCCTCTCACCCTGGGATGCATTTCCCTCCTCTTTCACGTATTTCCTGGTCCCCTTCCGCGGCCACTGGCATACATCAGGGAAAGGCTTCGTTTTCCATTTTCCTCTCCCTAATCCCATCTCCCCTCCCTTTCTACCTCCCTAGCTCCCCCTCTTGAACAGCAGGGAGGGGAGCCAGGTGGATGGATAGGATGGGTGGTGTGATGGGTGGATTCTGAGCAGCGAGGGATGCACCAGCTGCGTGGATTGGATGGAAAGTGCGGATATGATCTGGTTGTGGCTGGCGTCTCCCATTCTTCATTTGTTTCCTGCAGTGGGACGGCTCGGAATCGTCCCGCTTCCCTGCCGCTCGTGCGCTTCACTTCTGGGTTTGGGTGACAATCTGTGCCATGTGCTATTTGTTGGATGACAGGTCTACTTCACTATCGGGTCTTTGCATTTTAGCCAGAGCTGCGTCACTAGTGAGTCTGCCTCAGTCCTTGATGTCTGCCTCACTGTCGTGTTTACTCCTGTGACGCGTTTCTCCTTCTAATGCTGGATTAGCTTCACTGCTGAGTTGTTTTTCACTTATGTACTTCAGCAGATCTTTTTCATTGGCAAGTTGCTTGACCGCTGGGTCTGTCTCACCACTTCAATACCATGTATTTTTTTTCTCTTTTTCTTCACAACCAAATCTACTTCACTGTAGGGCTTGTGTTTCACTTCCGTGTGCATTTCACATGTAGACCCACACCTAAGCATCAGGCCTGCTTTATCGTTACCAACAAGTCTGTTACAGTGTCATTTCTACTTCACTGTAAGATATCTTTCAATGTCGGGCTTGCATTTCACTCTGAGGTTTGATCTAATGACAGACGTGTACTCTGGCTGTAGCTCTGCATAAGACATGGATCTATTCTTCGGTGCTGGATCTGCTTCACTGAAGGTTCAGTCCACAGGCGGATCTGTATCACTGCTGGGCTTATGCTTCTTTTGCTGACTTGTTTCCTTTCACTGCCATATCGATACACTGTTAGCGCTCTGCTTCGGTGCTTATGATTATTCTTCAATGGTAGATCTATTTCACCGCTAACATCTTGGTCTTTTTCAAAGGCAAAGTTTGGCACAGTTCCAGATCTGCTTCACTTACGGTTATTCCAGAGAAATGATAAATAGAAGTATACAAATAATTAAAGAGAGACCATTTGTTTTACAGATAAATAATTAAGGTCCATTTACATTCATGATGCAGTTCGAGGATGACCTACAGTTAACCTACAACTAAAGGATATTTCTAGTTAATATATAATGTAACAATGACCTTTCTTATATAAATCTTGAACCTGTATCTTTCGGCTGGCCCTCAGTTCAAGGACAACCTCAGCCTGCATAGCCACAATTCACACAACACCCGTCCACACGGAGCCTCCATGCCAACCCTAACTGTGATATTAACCTGTAATGGGACTTATTCTCTGCTCCACTGAACATCAGTCAACAAACCTCACATCATACAACCCGACTGGACGGTAGTGTGTCTGTGGCCCTTTATGGGAACTAATTATTTAGAAGAACCTGCCTGAAGATGTTGACCAAGGTAAGGTACCTCAACGGCGTTAGTGTTGTTAGGTCGTCCTAAGCGATACAGTCGTTCGGTCCATGGTAATGTTGACCCAGGTGGAACACCCAAGAGACAATTAGGCTCCCATGACATTACTGGTGGTGTTTACTGTAACTGACGGACTCTCCAGCAGGAGATATTGTAATGTCTGTACACAACAGAGGACTAAATGTGTTCACCACAACAACTAATGCCTTCACTAACTACATAACACAGTTTAACAGCAGGAAAACATCAGAAAGTAACATTTTAAAATAAACTTTCAGTTTTATGTTACTGTTGTTATTCATGTTGACTGTATGGCTGTTTTGTCTCGTGTCGTGGGATCAAAACTAAACCATAGCGCATGTGCATGGCTCATGTTCCTTGTCTGTGACTCCAACAGCAATACGAAAAGACGACGTGAAGCCCCCAGGACAGGTTACTCACACCCTTGTCGTCACACTTGTCATCCTCACCTTGACTTTACAGACTTTTACCTCAGAAACAAAAAGTTCACATGAGTGAACCTCAGGGTCGGTCCATGTGACCTCGTCCTTCTACATTCACTGACCTCATCCATCAGTCATTTCACACTCCAATGGACAGGCCGACAGAGAGGCTGAACACATTCACCACAATGTAGAGCTCCTGCCAGTAACCTACTTCTGTAGCGGTCGTGTTTCAATGATTCTTCCTCCTGCTCCTCCTCACCTTGACCTGCCAACTGCTCCGCGCACTCACTCTCTTGGGCCCTCCAAGCGGCAGCAGTGTGAGTGCGTCACGTCCCGACCTCCACTTCTCGCCTTATGCTCTCCAATCAGTTTAAGATTGCTGCAGTGCAGGACTGCTGTGGTGAGGGTGGTGGTGATACTGATGGCGGGGTACTTGTGACGCTGGGGGCGGGGTGCTGGCGCTGGCGCGAATGGTGTAATGTTGGAGGTGTGAGATGACGGCGCATTGTGTTGGTCTGCAGTGTGGTAGTGTGGTATGGTATGTGTTCATTTAAAGCTGAGAGAGGTAGGGTGATAATGGTGTACTGTTGTGGTGTGATAGTTTGACATGGTGGTGACGGGTGTCGTGTGCTCATGATTGATGATAGGCCTGTGGGGGTAGTACTGGCGGAGGGGCTGGCAGCGGTAGTGGTGGTTGGCTGCGACGGAGGTGTTGCCAAATGATAAAGAACTGGTCAGCAGATTAGATTATAGAGAAAAATATCTTCAGGTCTCAAGTCTCCCGATTATTCAAGATACTGTAAAGACGTGCGTCAGCTGATTCGTGTCCTCTGGCGTGTGTCAGCTGGTACGTGTCCTATGGCGTGCTTCAGCTGCCATGTGTCAGGGGGTGTTGTTAGTTGGCGTGTGTCACCTGGTTATTACGCACACCCACACATGCTTCTGTCAGTTGATTATCAATCTTGTTTCCTTGGACAAAAGAAAGATAACTCCTGATGTTCATTGTTGTGAGGTTAGAGGGACATGTATGCAAGGGCACGGTGCTCATTGCTAGTTATGTGAGGACTGTGTTCGCTGTCACTGTTCTGTTCTTACTGTTCGCTGCCATTATGTGAGTACTTACTGTTCACTGCCACAGTTTATGTGAGTGCTCAGTGTTCAGTGCCACAGTTTATGTGAGTGTTCAGTGCTCACTGCCAGTTTATGTGAGTGTTCAATGTTCACTGCCACAGTTTATGTGGGGACTCGGTGATGACTGCCACAGTTTATGTGAGTGCTCAGTGTTGGCTGCCACTGCAGCGGCCCAGTGTTTACCACTACAGTTTGCCTGACTTGTTGCTTGCGTTGGAGCCACACTGCAGATGTTCATGGTGGCGGTATTTCAAGTCCTGTTCTCTAATATTTCATTTTTGTCAAACACTGTGTTGAAGGACGATGTAGCAACGTTCACCTGGCCCGAGTGTTTGTCTTATTATCAGTGTTGGCCTTAGTGCCAGGGTGTTGACTCCGGTGTCAAAATGTTGACTTTATTTCCAGGGTATTGATCGATCATGGTATCTGAGCCTTGCTAGGGTGGCACAGTTCTTCCTTTGTTGTCAGTGTTAGCTGTGGTGGTACACTGGCCGGGAGGATAAAAAGTTCGACGATTACATTGAATTCCTCTGTTTTTTACTCTCCCTCCATAGCTACACTATAATGTAATTCCCTATAATCAGGAGCTCTGTAAACAAAGGAGAATATGGGATAGAATCCCGAGAACGTTCGATAAAATTCCAGCTGAATTATCTCCATTTCCTCGGACGTGTGACAGAATCCGGACTGTACGCCCGCCAGCCCACCGGTAAAATGAATGAACTACAGGAACAATTGCGTAGTCTGTAGAAAACTCGTCACACCAGAAAGGTCATCATGGACGGTGCCATGAAAGAAAAAATGAATAAACGTTGGCCCACTCGGCCCAATAAATGCTGGCCCAGTCGACCCTGTAAATGCTGGCCCAGTCGGCCCTGTAAATGCTGGCCCAGTCGGCCCAATAAAGTAATGCAGGAGGGCAGGGACACGGCGTACCACCTGCATGTTTTAGAACTGGTTCAAAATTTTATTGGTAATATTGGCCAGTCAGCCGGCCAGTGTCGCCCACTATAGGTTTGGACGTTCGTCCACTAAACTATTCATCAACGTTATGAATCCTGGCGCACATATCGCTGGCTCTGTAAGTTAACTGGATCTTTGAACGAGCAGGAAGACTGTGGTGCACATATCTTAGACCACTGATATATCGCAAGGGAAGTAGTTGACATGGACGTAAAGACGTTATCATAACCCTGTTGGTTCCCAGAGACTTATGAATGACCTTAGGTATTTTGATGTTGAAAAATCTTATATTATGGTCATGTCGTCTACAGCTGACGAGGACAGACCTTCAGCATTAGCGTGAGAGCTTCGTGCCTTACATGTTAGCTGGTCATCAGGGGTAGGCTGGTATGTCTCCTCACTGTCCAATCAGAGAGGGACAGAAGCCAGGCTGACGGTGGACACACGGAACACTTGAAGCTTCGACAGCCATTCTTTATTCGTATTCGCTTTATTTTGTATGATAACCTGCCTTGAACCACCTGGCTGTACGTATAACACACATCCGTGGACCCTTCGTCATTGCGGTATCCGGATCCTACGATGACCAGCATCCGGACAGAATTTGAAGAGGTGGGCCTGGGGAGCCAGGCAGATAAGGCAGCTTCATTACTCGGTATGAAACCCATGTTTGGTTTTGTATCCCACACGTCAGCCAGTTGTTGCGTTGCCGTCGCTGGGCGCCGCCGTGCCAGGGGCTGCGCGCCTGCTCACACCGTCATGAGGCGCCCGGTCCTCACCGCTGCTCCGGGCCTGCCTGTTCTCCACCGATGTTATAGACCTGTGTTGATCTGTCCACCAGGCTAGCGTGTGATAACGTTCACAGTCGATGGTTTAGGATTTAACCTTATTTTCCTGTATATGATAATAAATTCAATATCTTTTTATTGTTTGTAAACTGTTTATATAAAACCCGTGAATTTCAGACCTTATCGAAGCTCAGAATCTCGTCCGAATTTCGTCTCAGTTTGGATGATATATATAACATTCCACCGTTATCCACGAAAGTAATCCTTCTGTAAACTGAACATGGGTCGTAACTTCTATTACCCTTCCCCCGTCCAGGATTCGAACCATTGAATACTTGTTTGCGAGCTGCACACGCTAACCGTCGCCATAAACAGTATCTTAGGATCTGTAGGGAATTTGCAGTTACAAGCATTGATAAGTTCAATGATCATGATGGAGTTCATTAGATACGATTCAACGTGGATAAGAGAATCACCAGAAAGTCTGGAGTAACAGAAAACAGTTCGTTCAGGTAGGGTTAGCGGTGAGTCAGGGAGCGTGTGGTAGGTTAGAATTAAAGTCTGGGGGACCACAGTGCCAGTGTTGTTCGGAGGGGCAAGGTAGGAGGGGCGGGGATGGAGGAATGAGGAAGGGGAGACGAGAAGAATGAACGGAACAGGAGCGATGAGAATGGGGACGGAGAGGAATGGAGCAAGAGGGACGGGGCATGAGGGGCGGAGCTGGGGGGATAGGCAGCTTACCTGAAGCAAGGAGTCATCTAGCGGGGAGGGGGCGGGTGTTTAGCCGTGCCATGATGAGTGCCAACAGTAAACTCGTACCGCCGTTCAACAACGTTACGCAGGAGTGCTGCAGCTGGCGGTGTCCACCGCGGGCACCCGCTCGCTATGTCCTCACCTGGTAGACGTACAGCTCAGGTAGCGACCTGTGCCCCAGGGGTGATGGCCCAGCCTGATAACAGTAGCAGAGTAGATTCGCCCCGGGGATGTGATGCAGTAGATAGAGAACTGATGTATGATGCTTCACTAGGCTTGGTGAGCACTTGCAGTGTTTACGTGATTTTTAATGTCCTGATACACTGGCATAATCACAGTTAAGTAGAGAATCAATTACTAAGTGCTTCATAAGTGGTTTTTGGGGAAATACAGATTTTCCTTTAATGTATATCTGTACTTTGTCGAAAGTCAGGGCAGTACAGGTGTACTCCAGAGTACTCTTGGGATGTTCTGTACAACAATACGCCGTCTAACTCGACCAAACGCCAGTAGACTCACTGCGACCGTTCCTGGCGCACATAACATCCGTGTTTTGACAAAGACTTTTCACAATAGATGATAGATTCCCTTCCAAGTCTCGTCACTGTTTGATGCAGCATTTCCTTAACTGTATAGTTCAGTCACGTAGCTGAGGCTTGGGTGACCACAGCTACTGGGTCACAAACACGAGAGTCTGCTGCGGGAGAGGTGCTAGAGCGGGGCAGGTATTGGTCAAGGGGTCGAAGAGGGAGGGCCGTCAGTGCCACACTTGTGCGTCCGAACAGCACCACACACCGGCACACACTGGCGACGCGGCCGCCGCCCCCTCCCTCCCCGGGCCCACCCCCCCCTCTCCCGCCGCCGCCTCCTCCTCCTCCTCCTCCTCCTCCTCTTTCTCCTCCTAGAACGGTCACACATGTTCCTGGCACGGGCACACATTCCGCCACAACCTGGCTATTGTAAACGACGGTGCCACTTGCGGGTAACCGATGGCTGAAGTATGGACGCATCTAACGCCACCAGGCGAAGGCTCTTGGTGACGTCGAATGATGTTGTTGGCTCCCTGACGTCAGCTCTCAGTGTAGCAAGGTTTCTAAGTACGGCTGCTCGTTACTTGAAGGTTGTGGAATATTTTATGAAAGTGAATGACTTCTAAGGTTTACTGACGACAAATTGATATTGATGATAATTGTCATAGCAGAAAGTAGTTATAAGATTGTGGGCGTGGTGCCCTTTAGCTGGGGTTGTGGGCGTAGTGCCCTTCTGCTGGCGTGGTGCTCTGGAGGTGTGGTTGTGGGTGAAGGGTTGTGGATGGAGGTTTGTGTGTGGAGGCTTGTGGGTTGAGGATATTGTGGGTGTTGAGTTGATCAGTAGGTATATGGTTCTTAGGTTGGGTTTGTGGTTGTATGGTATGTACGGGGACTGGTGAATGGAGTGGTGAGTTTGTGTGGGGGGAGTGTTGATTAAACCTGAGAGGACTGATAGTTGTACCTTACGGGAATGACATGAATGCCCAGTGTCAGTGACCGAGCCTCACCCACATATCACTCGGCTGTGTCGGCCAGGCAATAATATATACAGAATAACACAGATGCCTTACGTAAGCCTGTCTGTTCGCTTTCAGTGCCCTGGTCCGCGTTAAGTACCCTCGCCCTGGCCTGCGTCAGGTACCTTCGCCCTGGCCTGCGTCAGGTACCCTCGCCCTGGCCTGCGTCAGGTACCCTCGCCCTGGCCTGCGTCAGGTACTCACACCTTGGTCTGCCTCAGGTACCCAAGCGCTGGTACCATCGTCATGGCCAGCTTCAGGTAAATCCATCACTGTCTGGTCAATCAGTCGACGAAATTCATATTTATAAACCGCGTGTCACATGTAGCTCTAAACTGGTCATGAATCATGTGACACATGTGACCCTAACCCTAGCGTTGCTGCCATACCCCGTCAGCATCCAACTCACGGCCGGAACTTGAATTTCGTGAGCGAACTCTGACATTTAGGAGCGCCTGGTCCTCATGTGTGGCAGCGCCCCACCACCTCCCATGTTGACATTCCCTACGGACGATCAATTTAGAATTCTCATTCATACGTGTCATGAGGAAACGACATCATTCACTCAGCCAAATTAGCCATGATAGACGAAAGAAATACTTATATCAAAGACATATTTGGTCCTTCAGTGTGTGTGTGTGTGTGTGTGTGTGTGAGTGTGTGTGTGTGTGATTCTGCCATACTGATCTTGAGGGACGTGTATCTGTAGTGTATCATGTCAGCCTTTTGGTACAGGACTACAGGTGGAAATACTGGGATACAGAAATGCGACTGCACGTCAGTGTATAGGTTACAGAGGCGTAACATCTTAATGATCTGCCACATCATTTTGTCCATAGTTACATTGAAAATAATGTTGATATGTTAACAGGATAAAGTACTTACGTTCTTTTTAAATGATACGATCAAGATGTGTGATGAATATAAAGAACCTGATGACATTGATTTTAATTTTCACAAAATAATGGATTAAGACCATCGTCAAAGGTTAGTCAGGTGGCAGAGGTGGAGTTCAGGGATCACAAGCTGGACATTCACGTTCAAGTCTTAAAGAAACTGATCCTCACTTGTATAGTTTACTTGTGCTTCCCCCCCGAGAACACTGTGTTGGGGTTTTCGTCGCCCTGTGTCGAGAAGGATATACAGTGAATAGAAAGAGTACAGAGACGAGCCACCAAGATAATTCCCAGACTGAAAAACAATAGTATGAGATGTATTTTGAAACACTGAAAATCATCAAAGTATTTGACACTCTTGATCTCAGGTTTTCATCACTGGGCTAAGCTCATATCATCCAAAGTGTGGGATAGAAACTCGTGGTTAAGCATACAATTTTGAGTCAGGCAAACACCTGTTCCTCTGTTGAGATGTTGAGCTATGAAATTATCATTAGTGCAAAGCAACCACCACAGGAGGGTCAGGGAGAGGAAAGTGAGAAGCTAAAGAGGTGTGGAGAGAGAGAGAGAGAGAGAGAGAGAGAGAGAGAGAGAGAGAGAGAGAGAGAGAGAGAGAGAGAGTGTACCTGTGAGGTTTCTGTACTTCGGTGGAAGGGAGAGGACACATGGAGTCAATGAACCCCACGGGTATGAGAGTGTGGTTCTGGGGAGAGTCATACGTAGTGTGGAATAATCCGGTGAAAACCGTGGGTCAGGACGATGGGGACCTAAGGAAAACCACTGGTAAGACTGATGAGCTGCGGGGAAAGCATGGGGAAAGGAAGAGGAAAACCTTAGGGAAAGACCAGGTCTTGGATTAGGGAACTTTAGTGAGAGAATGGACGGGGGAAGTCTACGGCGAGACGTCTGCTGTCTCATAAAGGATTCAACTCTGGGAGGAAGGCTTTAAGGGAGGAATAAGACGGACAGATAGTGCTCTAAGTTCCACGGCCATTCAGATGAAAATAGAGAGAAACACATTTAGACATGACCCTTACGATCAAATTATTTCATATCCTCATAGCTTGTTCTTCGAAACTCCAGGCATCCTATAGTGGGCCACATGTCCCTTCAGTCACACGTGTCACCTACCGTCCTACCTACCTACCTACCTGCCTACCTACCTACCTATCTGCCTATCTACCTTCATACCTACCTACCTACCTACCTACCTACCTACCTACCTACCTTCATACCTACCTACCTACCTACCTTACTACCTACCTTCATACCTACCTATCTACCTGACTACCTACCTACTTATATACCTTACTACCTACCTACCTATCTGACTACCTACCTTCCTACCTATCTGACTACCTACCTATGTGTCAACTTCTTCAATTTTCTTTTGTTTCTAAACTCTTCCACCCAGTCAGAGATCACCAGGCGTATCCCTTCATTACTTCACAGAGCAATGAATAATTCGACAGGACCTGACGTGGCCAGCATGGTCGATGACAGGACCAGTTGTAGCCAGCATGGTCGATGACAGGACCAGTTGTAGCCAGCATGGTCGATGACAGGACCAGTTGTAGCCAGCATGGTCGAT
>JAUTXX010295227.1:0-13929 GCA_032273605.1 Panulirus laevicauda | reverse complement strand
TATGAACCATACATACACTGAATATCCTTATCAACCAATCAACAATTTTAATAAATTCCTCTGGAATACCATCCAAATCCGCAGCCTTGTCGGCTTTCATCTTCCGCAAAACTTTCACTACCTCTTCTCTGTTTACCAAACCATTCTCCCTGTCCCTCTCACTTCGCACACCATCTCGACCAAAATGCATTATATCTACCATTCTATCGTCAAACACATTCAACAAACTTTCTGAATACTCATTCCATCTCCTCACTCCACTACTCCTTGTTCTAATTTGTTCTCTATATCATGCACTATATTTACCCCCTTCCAAAACATCTTTTTATTCTCTTGACCTCCTGCCGCTTTCGTTTATACATTTCCCATTCATTTCCACTACTTTCCTGCAAAAATCGTCCTAACGCCTCTCTTCACTATCCCCTTTCTAATCTGCCCACCTCCCACCAATATCATACAACAATCATCTTTTGCTCAAGCCCTCACTGCTTCCCTAAATACATCCCACTCCTCCCCAACTCCCCTTAGGTCATTCTGCATTCAGTCTCTCCCGGCATTTCCTCACACGTCTCCTTTCCAATCTCAGTATTCAGTGTTGTGAATTTGTGTGCTGAAGAAAGAAGTGATTGGGAATATTTGGTCGAAAAAGAGCGATATACAATAGCATATGTATATGAGTAGGAGATATGATCAAGAGACATTATTGGATTGTGTTGATTGATAAGCATGTGAGAGACTTTTCGATGTTAATATGCTTAAAAGGGTAGCTATTGAGATGTCTTGGGGAGGCGAGGGTGAAGATTTGTAGGGTGAAGATTTGTAGTTATCAAAAAAAGAGGAAAGAATTTTTGGAAGAAGAGAATGGTGAGAGGAGGTGAACTTAGAAAGGAGACCTGTGTGAGGGAAAGGATGTATTTATTAGGAGGGCATTGATGTCACGTGCAAGAGATGCATGAGGCATGAGAAAGGGTAGTGAGTGGTGGGATGAAGAAGTAAAGTTATTAGTGAAAAAGAGTGGCTTTTGGACTATACTTGGAAGGAAGGAGTGCAAATGATCGGGAGATGTATAAGAGAAAGCGGTAGGAGGTCAAGAGGAAAGTGCAAGAGTTGAAAAAGAGGTCAAAAATGAGAGTTGGGGTGAGAGAGTATCATTAAACGATGTTTTGGAAGGTGGTAATTAAATTGCGTAAGACACGAGAAGAAATGGGAGCATTACTGATGAAGTGAGGTTTGTAAGATGTATTTGATGATAGTTGCAGATGTAGGGTTTTTAGGTCGGGGTGGCTTGCGAAGTTAGAGTCTGGGAATGTGGTTTGATGAAGAAAAAAGAGGTGGTGATAGCCTTCCGGAAGATGGAATCCGTCTATACGGCGGGGTTGGATGCTATTGCAGTTGAATTTATTAATAAAGGGGGCGACTGTCTTGTTGATTTGTTGGTAAGAATATTCAGTGTTTGTATGGATCATGGTGAAGTGCCAGAGGGTTGGCGTAATGCATGTATAGTCCCATTGTGTAAACTGCAGAGGCATGTATTTATTGAGAATTTCAGGAAATTGCATAATTGAGAAAGTGAAATCGTGTACAGAGCAGTTTTCAGAAGTGGTAGAGGATGTGTGTATCGCGTGTTTTCTATGAAGAATGTGTTTGTGAAATATGGATGTAGAGAAGGCATATGACAAGGGGGTCAAATATGCTTTGAGGAAGGTTTTAAGAATATATGGTGTGGGAGGTAAGCTGCTAGAAGCAGTAAGGTTTTACCAAAGATGTAAGTCATATTTGATTTTCTATGGATGAGTTTTGGAGAGAGGGGCAAGTATGCATTGCAGGCTGTTGAGAATAAAAAGGTATAGGAAGTGTGTCAGTTGTTGTTCGCCGATGATACAGCTTGGTGGCTTATTCGATTGAGAAACTACAGAAGCTAGTGAATGAGTTTGGGAAAGTGTGTGAAAGGAGAAAACTGAGAGCAAATATGAATAAAAGCAAGGTTATTAGGTTCAGCAGGTTTGAGGGAAAACTTAGTATGATGTGAGTTTGAATGGAAAAAAAATGTAAGAATTGAAGTGTCTTAGATATCTGGGAGTGCACTCACCAGCGAATGGAACCATGGAAGTGGAATTGAGCCTTAGGGTGGGGATGGGAGCGGAGGTTCTGGGAGGTTCTGGAAAGAAAGAATGTAATCTCGTAGAGTGAAAAAGGGTATATTTGAAGGAATAGTAGTTGCGAGGGAGGGGCTATAGATATGGTTGTACGGAGGAGGGTGGATATGATGGAAATGAAATGTTTGAGGACAGTATGTGGTGTGAGGTAATTAGATTGAGTAAATAAGGAAAGACTAAGAGGGATTGTTGTTGAGAGGGTAGAAGAGGGTGTGTTGAAATGGATTAGACACATGGTTTAGAATGAGCGAGGAAAGATTGACAAAGAGGATATATGTGTTAAAGGTGGAGAAGAGGAGAAGCAGGGAACCAAATTGGAGGTGGAAGGATGGAGAGAAAAAGATTTTGTGATCAGGCCCAAAATTTTGTGATTTTGGGCCTGAACATACAGGCAGGTGAAAGTCGTGCAAGGAATAGATTTAGAACGATGTGGTATACCGGGGTCAACATATCCAAAACCTTCGCACCCTCCTCACCCAGTGACTCCAAAGCTCTTGCACTTCCCTAATGAAACTCCTGCCGGAAACTGATATCCACTGGAAACCAATCACTTTCCTCCCTTCCTACTCGTACACATGCCTTACATTCTTAATAAAAACTTTTCACTGCTTCTAGCAACTTACCTCTCACACCATATGCTTTTAATACATTCCACAAAGTATCTCTATCAACCCAATCATATGCCTTTTCCAGATCCATGAATGCCACATACAAATTCATCTGCTTATCTAGGTATTTCTTACATGCATTTTTCAAAGCAAACACCAAATCCACACGTCCTCTACCACTTCTGAAACCACACTACTTTTCCTCAATGTGATGATCTGTACATAATGCCTTTACCCTCTCAATCAATACACTCCCATATAATTTTCCTCGAATACTCAACAAAATTATTCCTCTGTAATTTGAACACTCACCTTTATCCCCTTTGTCTTTGTGAAATGCTACTATGCATGCATTCCGCCAATCCTGAGGCACTTCACCATGAACTATACGTACATTGAATATACTTAGCAACCCCCTGTTTTAATAAATTCTACTACAATACCATCCTAACTGGCCTTGCCGGCTTTCATCTTCCGCAAAGGTTTCACCGCCTCTCCTCTTTTTACTAGATCATTCTCCATAATCCTCTCATTCCGCACATCACCTTGACCAAAATACATTCAACAAACCTTCCAAATACTCATTCCATCTCCTTCTCACTTTAGCACTACTTGTTATTACCTCCCCTTGTTCTCTTTACCTCCTTCTAAAACATCTTTTTATTCTCCCTAAAATTCAATGATACTCTCTCACCACAACTCTTATTTGCCCTCTTTTTCACCTCTTGCACCTTTCTCGACCCCATGCTGCTGTCTTTTATTCATCCATCTGTTTCCACTACTTCCCTGCAAAAATCGTCTTAACACCTCTCTTCTCGTTCACTAACAATGATATTTCTTCATCCCACCATTCACTATCGTTTCTAATTTGCCCACCTCCAAGCATTATCATACCACAAGCATCTTTTGTGGAAGCCATCACCGCTTCACTAAATATATCCCATTCCTACCCCACTCCCCTTACGTCGTTTGCCCTTACCTTTTGCCATTCTACACTCAATCTCTCCTTTTTCCTCTCTAAACTCACTTACGCTCACCACTCTCTTCACCCTATTGTTTTAGTGGTGGGTGATTTATATACAAAGGTAAGCAATGACGCAGATGAGGGTATAATTGGTGTGCTTGGGTATTCAGTGTTGTGAATTTGCGCTGCGAAAGATGAGGTGATTTGGAATACTAGTATAGATATGGAAATATGGATTGTGTTAATTGGATGTTAAAGTGCTGAAAGGGACAGCTGTTGAGATGTCTGACTGCTATCGTGTGCAGGCAAAGGTGAAGATTTGTAAAGGATATCAAAGAAGAGGAGAGAATTTCTTGAAGAAAAGAGTGGTGAAAGTAAGTGAGCTTGGAGCTGTGATCTGTGTGAGGAAGTACAGGGAGAGATTGTACGTAGAATGGCAAAAGGTGAGAACAAATGAAACGAGTGGAGCGGGCGAGGAAAGGGATGTGTTTAGAAAAGCATTGACTGCATGTGCAAGAGATGCACGAGGCAGTGGTGGGATGAAGTAAAGTTGTTAGTGAAAGAGAAAAGAATTGCATTAAGACGATAACTGGAAGGAGGGAGTGCAAACGAACGGGAGATGTATGAGAAAAAGTGCAAGAGTTTAAAAAGAAGGCAAATGTGAGTTGGTGTGAGAGAGTACCATTAAATTTTAGGGAGAATAAAAGGATGTTTTGGAAGTAGGTAATTGAATTGCGTAAGGTTTGTTGAATGTGTTTGATGGAGAGAAAAAGATTTTGAGTGATCGGGTTGGTGTGCGAAGTTATATTCAGGAAAAGTTGTTTGATGAATAGGGTAGAGGTGTTATAGCCCTCCGGAAGATGGAATTCGTCAAGGCTGCGGGGTTGGGTGCTATTGCAGTTGAATTCATTAAGAAAGGGGGTGACTGTGTTGTTGATTGGTTGGTAAGGATATTCAGTGTGTAAATGGATCAAGGTGAAGTGCCTGAGGATTGACGGAATGCATGTACAATTAAGACCCTGGAAATTCCGTAATTGGGAGAGTGAATGTACATAACATCAAACTGGGGAGGAGCAGTGTGTTTTCAGAAGTGGTAGAGGATGTGTGGATCACGTGTTTGCTAGGAAGAATGAGTATTTGAAATATTTAAAGAAACAGATAGATTCATATGTGGTACTTAACATAAAACATGGGGAAAACTATGCTTTGAGGAAGGTTTTAAGAGTATATGGTTTGGGAGGTAAGCTACTAGAAGCAGTAAGAAGGTTTTACCATAGATGTGTCATGTAGGAAGGGAGGAGAGTGATTAGTTCCCAGTCTGCGGCAGGAGTGTGTGATATCTCCATTGAAATTTAATCTTTTATGGATGAGTTTTGGAGAGAGGGGCGAGTATGCAGGCTGTTGAGGATAAAAAGACATAGGCAGTGTGTCAGTTGTTGTTCCCCGATGATACAGCTTTGGTGGCTGATTCGAGTGAGAAACTGCAGAGGCTAGTGAATGAGGTTAAAAAGTGTGTGAAAAGAGAGAATTGTAAGGAAATTTGAATAAAAACAAGTTGATTGGGTTCAGCAGGGACAAGTTAGTAGGGATGTGAGTTTCAATGGAAAAATATTGGAAGAAGTTAAGTGTTTTAGATATCTGGGAGTGCACTTAACAGCGAATGGAACCATGGAAGCGGAATTGAGTCATAGTGTGGGGATGGGGGCGAAAGTTCTGGGAGCGTTGAAGAATATGAGGAAAGAAAGAATGTAATCTCGAACAGTGAAAGGAATAGTAGTTGAAGGAATAGTAGTTCCAATAATAGCATATGGTTGCGAGGGAGGGGCTATTGATATGGTTGTACGGAGGAGGGTGGCTGTGTTGGAAATGAAATGTTTGAGGACAATATGTGATGTGAGGTTGTTTTTATTGAGTAAATAAGGAAAAAGTAGTATAAAGATTGTTGCTGAGAGAGTAGATGAGGATGTGTTGAAAAGGTTTTGACAAAAGGAGAAAATGAGTGAGAAAAGATTGACAAAAAGGATATTTGTGTCAGAGGTGGAGGGAAGAAAGGGAAGCGGGGAACCAAATTGGTGGTGGAAGAATGGAGATAAAAAGATTTTGAGGTAACGCTTTCACCTTTCACACATTCTTCAACGATCCCAGAACCTTCGCCCCCTCCCTACACTGTGACTCACTTCCGCTCTCAAGGTTCCATCTGCTGCTAAATACAATCCCAGATATTTGATTCACTTCAGTTATTCTCTATTCAAACATACCTCCCAATTAACTTGTCCCTCAACCAAACTGATTTACTCTCAGCTTTCTTCTTTCATAAACTTTACCAAACAGTTAACAACTGCAGTTTCTCAACCCGAATCAGCCACCAGCGCTGTATCATCAGCGAACAACAAATAACTCACTATTCAAGCCCTCTCATCTACAACAGACTGCATATTTGCCCCTCTCTCCAAAAATCTTCCATTCACCTCCCTAACCACAAACATAAATCATACTCCTGCCGGAAACCGACTATCACTGGGAACCAATTACTTTCGTCTTTTCCTACTCGTACACATGCATTAGATGTTTGGTAAAAACTTTTCACTGCTTCTAGCAACTTACTTTCCACAAAGTATCTCTATTAACCCTATCATATGCCTTTTCCATCGCCATAAATGCCACATACAAATAATTGTTTTTCTAAGTATTTCTTGCATACATTCTTTAAACCACTTCTGAAACCACACTGGCCTTTCTCAATGTGATGCTCTGTATATGAGCCTTTACGCTCTCAGTCAATACCTTCCCATATAATTTCCCAGTAATACTCAACAAATTTATACGTCTGTAATTTGCCTTTGTGGAGTGTTACTAAACATGCATTCCGCTAACCCTCAGGCACTTCACCATAAATATGCTTCCCAACCCACTTTTTTTTTTTATTGAATTCCACTACAGTACCATTCAAATCCACCGCCTTGCTAGCTTTCATCTTTTGCAAAGATTTCACTACCTCGCTTATGTTTACCAAACCAATCTCCATGACTCTCTTCGCACACCACCTTGCCAAGAACACATTCAACAAACCATAATATTCACTCCAGCACTACTTATTACCTCCCCATTAGCCCCCTTCACCGACTGTCCTAATTGATCTCTTGCATTACGCACTTTACTATCCTCCTTTCAAAACATCTTTTTATTCTCTCTATGATTCAATGATACTCTCTCACCCCAAATCTCATTTGCCCACTTGCACCTTTCTCTTTCTTTTTCCCCTTTGTTTTTGTAATATGGCATGCATTCCGCCAATCCTCAGGCTCTTCACCATACATACATCGAATACCCTTACCAACCAACCAACCAACTGCAGTCGCCATCTTTTTTAATAAATTCCAATGCAGTACAATCCAAACCCGCCGCCTTGCTTGCTCTTATCTTCTACAAAACTTTCAGTACCTCTTCTCTGTCTTCAAAACCATTCTTCCTGACCCTCAACCAAAACACCCCATATCTTCCATTCTATCATCAAACATTCAACAAACCTTCAAAATACTCACTCGAACTCTTCACTTCACCATTACTTGTTATTACCTTCCCATTAGCAATCTTGTTCTCTTGTATTGCGTACCTTATTTACCTCCTTCCAAAACATCTTTATATTCCCTAAAATTTATGACAATCACCCTGACTCTCATTTGCCCTCTTTTTTACCTCTTGACCTCCACTACTTCAATGCAAAAATCGTCCCAAAGCCTCTCTCTTGTCTTTCACTAACAATCTTACTTCTCCATCCCACCATTCACTACTTCTAATCGGCTCACCTCTCACCTTTCTCATGCATTTTTTTGCGCTAGCCAACACTGTTTCCTTAAATACATCCCATTCCTCCCCCGCTCCCCTTACGTTGTTTGCTTTCTATAGTCACTGTATCTCACCACTCTTTTCATCCCAACATTCTATTAATGATAGGTGATTTATATGCAAAGGTAAGTAGTGCAGCAGTTCAGGGTATATTTGTGAATGGAAATGGTGAAGATCTTGTGGATTTGCGTGCTGAAAAAAAGACATGATGGTTTAAAAAGAGCGATATATGAATAGGAGACATGGACAAAGGGCATTATTGCATTGTTTTAATTGATAGGCTTTGAACTACACTTTTTGGATGTTATTGTGCTGAAAAGGACAGCTGCTGAGATGTTTGATCACTTCCTTGTGAATGCGGTGGAGATTTGTAAAGGTTATCAAAAAAGAGGAGAGAATTTCTAGAAGAGGATGGTAAGAGTGAGCTCTCTGCGGAAGTACCAGGAGAGATTGAGTATAGAATGGCAAAAGGTAAGAGCAAATGAAATGAGGAGGAGCGGGTTGAGAAAGGGATGTATTTAGGAAAACATTGATGACATGTGCAAGAGATGCATCAGACATGAGAAAAGGATGAAGTAAAGTTGTTAGAGAAGGAGAAAAGAGTGGCGTTTGGACGATAGTTGTAAGGAAGGGGTGGAAATGACCAGATGTACAAGAGAAAGCGGCAGGAAGTCAAGAGGAAGGTGCAAGAGTTAAAAAAGAGGGCAAATGAGAGTTTGTATTCTTGAGAGAGTATTATCAGATTTTAGTCAGAAGGAGGTAATGAAATAGTGTTAGGTATGAGAACAAATAGGGAACATTATGAAGTGAGGAGGAAATATGAAATTTTTTTGATAAAAAAGTGGCCGGTGTACGGTATTTTGGTTGGGGTGGTGTGCGAAGAGATAGTCTTTTGGAAGATGGAATCCGGGGTCTGAACATACGGGAGGGAGAAAGGCGTGCAATTGGAACGATGTGGTGTCCCGGGGTCGATGAGGTTGGATGTTATTGCAGTTGAATTTATCAAGAAACGGGGGACTGTGTTGTAAGTGTATGGTTCATGGTGAAGTGCCTATGTGACTGATACACAGTTGTAACTCCAATACAGAGTTGTGGCTCTGATACACAGTTGTGACTCTGGTACACAGTTGTGACTCCGGTACACAGTTGTGACTCGGGTAAACAGTTGTAACTCCAGTACACAGTTGTGACTCCGGTACACAGTTGTGACTCCGGCATACAATTGTGACTGATGCTCAGTTGTGACTCCGGTACACGGTTGTGACCCCGGTACACAGTTGTGACTCCGGTATACAGTTGCGACTCCGATATAGAGTTGTGACTCTAATACACAGTTGTGCCTCCGGTACACAGTTGTGACTAAGGTACACAGTTGTGACTCCGGTATAGAGTTTTGTCTCCGATTCACAGATGTGACTCCGGTACACATTCTGACTCCGGCATACAGTTGTGAATCCGGTACAGAGTTGTGACTCGGGTATACATTTGTGACTCTGGTGCACAGTTGTAACTCAGATACACAGTTATAACTCCGGTATATATTTGTGACTCTAGTATACAATTGTGATTCTGATACCCAGTTGTGTCTCCATTACAGGGTTGCGACACCGGTAAACAGTTGTGACTCCGGTACACAGTTGTGACTCTGATACAAAGTTGTAACTCTGATACACAGTTTTGGCTCCGATACATAGTTTTGACTTCGGTACACAGTTTTGACACCGGTACACGGTTGTAACTCCGATACAGAAATGTGAATATGATACACAGTTGTGGCTCCGTTACACAGTTATGACACCATTACACAGTTTTGTCTCTGATGCACATTTGTAATTCCGGTACACAGTTGTGACTCTGGTACACAATTGTAACTCCGGTACACAGTTATTACTCTCCTACACAGTTGTGGCTCTGGTATATAGTGTGACTCTGATACACAATTGTGACTCCGGTACACAGTTGTGACCTGGGTACACAGTTGTAACTCCAGTACACAGTTGTGACTCCGGTACACAGTTGTGACTCTGATACCCAGTATTGACTCTGGTACACGGTTGTGACTCCGGTACCCAGTTGTGATTCCGGTACACATTGTGACTTCGATATACAGTTGTGACTCTGATACACACTTGTGACTCCGGTACACAATTGTGACTAAGGTACACAGTTGTGACTCCGGTATATAGATGTGACTATGATACACATTTGTGTCTCCGATACACATTGTCTCTCCGGCACACAGTTGTGAATCCGGTACACATTTATGACTCCTATATACATTTGTGACTCTGGTACACAGTTGTAATTCCGGTACAGAGTTAACTCTAATACACAGTTGTAACTCCGGTATACAGTTGTGATTCTGGTACACAGTTGTGACTCCGGTACACAATTGCGTTTCCGGCACACAGTTATGGCTCCGGTACACAGTTGTGACTCGGGGACACAGTTTTGACTCCGGTGCACAGTTGTGACTACGGTATACAGTTGTGAATCTGGTATAAAACCTTGGCCCCGGTACACAGTTTTGACTAGGTTACACAGTTGAAATTTCAGTACACAGGTGTGACTCCGGTATATAGTTGTGACTCCGGTATACTTTTGTGGCTCCGGTATACATTTGTGACTGGGCACAAATTTGTGATTCCCGCACACAGTTGTGACTCTGATACGCAGTTGTGACTCCGGTATACTTTCGTGACTCTGGTACACATTTTTGACCCAGGTGCAGAGTTGTGACTCTAATACATAGTTGTGACTCCGGGACACAGTTGTGACTCCGGTACAGAGTTGGATCTCTGGTACAGAGTTGTGACTCTGGTACACAGTTGTGACTCCGGTATGCAGTTGTGACTCTGGTACACAACTGTGACTCCGGTACACACTATTGACTCCGATACACAGTTGAGACTCCATGACACAGTTGTGACTCCCGTACACATGTGACTCCGGTACACAGTTGTGACTCCGGTACAGAGTTGTATCTCTGGTACAGAGTTGTGACTCCGGTACACAGTTGTGACTCCGGTATGCAGTTGTGACTCTGGTACACAAGTGTGACTCCGGTACACAGTTTTGACTCTGATACACAGATGTGATTCTGGTACACAGTTGTGACTCTGATGCACAATTGTGAGTCTCGTACACAGTTGTGACATCGGTACACAGTTGTGACTGAGGTACACAGTTGTGACTCTAATATACAACTGTGGCTCTGTTACAGGGCTGTGACCCCGGTACACAGTTTTGACACCGGTACACAGATGTGACTCCGGTACAGAGTTGTGACTCTAATACACAGTTGTGACTACGATACACAGTTGTAACTCCGGTACAGAGTTGTGACTCTGATACACAGATGTGACTCTGGTATATAGTTGTGACTTTGGCACACAGTTGTGACTCCGGAATACATTTGTGACTCTGGCATAAAGTTTTGACTCCGGTACACAGTTGTGATTCTGATACATAGTTGTGACTCCGGTATACATTTGTCACTCTGATACAGAGTTGTAACATAGGTACACAGTTATAACTGATAAACAGTTGTGACTCCGTCACAGAGTTTTGGCTCAGGTATAAAGTTGTGACTTTGATACAGAGTTGTGAATCTGGCACACAGTTGTGGCTCCGTACACAGTTGTGACTCCGGTACACAGTTGTGACTCCGGTATACAGTTGTGACTGGAACACAGTTTTGACCCTAGTACACAGTTGTGATTCCGGTATACACGTGTGACTCTAGTACACAATATTGACTCCGGTATACAGTTGTGACTCTAGTATACAGTCGTGATTCTGGTACACAGTTGTGGCTCCGGTACAGAGTTGTGACTTTGGTACACAGCTGTGACTCCGGTACATAGTTGTAACTCCGGTACACAATTGCTACTCCAGTATACAATTGTGACTCTGATACCCAGTTGTGATTACGGTATACGGTTGTGACTCCAGTACATAGTTGTGACTCCGGTACACAGTTGTGACTCTGGTACACAATTGTGACACCGGTAAACAGTTGTGTCTCCGGTGCAGAGTTGTAACTCTGGTAAACAGTTGTGACTCTGATACACAGCTCTGAGTCTGATACACAGTTGTGACTCCGGTACACAGTTCGGACACTGGTACACAGTCGTGATTGATACACATTTCTGACTCTGGTATCCATTTTTGACTCGGGTACACAGTTGAAACCCAGGTACACAATTCTATCTCAGATACACAGTTGTGACTCCGGCACACAGTTGTGATTCCGGTACATAATTTTGACTCTGATACACCGTTGTGTCTCCAGCACACAGTTTTGACTCCAGTACACAGTTCTGACTCCGGTACACAGTTCTGACTCCGGTATACAGTTGTGACTCTGTTGCACAATAGTGACTCCAGGACACACATGTGACTCTGGTACACAGTTGTAACTCCGGCACACAGTTGTAACTCCGGTACACAGTTGTGACTCCGGTATACAGTTGTGACTCTGATACCCAGATGTGACTCCTGTACACTTTTGTGACACCGGTATAGAGTTGTGACTCCGGTACACAGTGGTGACAATAGTACACTTTTGTGACTCCGCTACACAGTTCAGACTACTGTACACAGTTGTGACTCCGGTGCACAGTTGTGACTCTGGTACACAGTTGTGACTCTGATACACATTTGTGGTTCCGGTACACGGTTTTGACTCTGGTACAGAGTTGTGACACCGGTACACAGTTGTCGCTCCAGTACAGAGTTGTGACTTTGATACACAGTTGTGACTCTGGTACACAGGTGTGACTCCGGTACACAGTTGTGACTCCTGTACACAGTTGTAACACCGATACACAGTTTTGATTCCGGTACACAGTTGTGACTCTGATACACAGTTGTGACTCCGGTATAGAGTTGTGACTCCGGTACACTGTTGTGACTCCAGTATACATATGTGACTCTGGTACAAAGTTGTGACTCCGGTACACAGTTTACTCTGATACACAGTTGTGACTCCGGTATACATTTATGACTCTGGCACAGAGTTGTAATTCAGTTACAAAGTTGTGAGTAATAAACAGTTGTGACTCCGGCACCCAGTTATGTCTCCGGTACACACTTATGACTGTAATACACAGTTGTCACTCCGGAACACAGTTGTGACTCCGGTACACAGTTGTGGCTCCGGGATACAGTTGTGCTTCTGGTACACATGTGACTCCGGCACACAGTTGTGACTCTGATACACAGTTGTAGCTCTGGTACAGAGTTGCGACTCTGATACACAGTTGTGACTTCGGTATACATTTGAGACTCCGGTATAGAGTTGTTACTCCGGTACACACTTGTGACTCTGATACACAGTTGTGGCTCTGGCACAGAGTTATCACTCCAGTACAGAGTTGTGACATTGATACACAAATGTGACTCAGGTACCCAGTTGTGACTGGTACACAGTTGGGACTCCGGTACACAGTTGTGACTCCTGTACACAGTTGTGACACCGATACACAGATGTAACTCCGGTACACAGTTGTGACTCTGACACACAGTTGTAACTTCGGTATAGAGTTGTGACTCCGGTACACTGTTGTGACTCCAGTATACAGATGTGACTCTGGCAAAAAATTGTGACTCCGGTACACAGTTTACTCTGATACACAGTTGTGACTCCGGTATACATTTATGACTCTGGTACAGAGTTGTAACTCAGTTACAAAGTTGTGAGTAATAGACAGTTGTGACTCCGGCACACAGTTGTGTCTCCGGTACAAACTCATGACTCTAATACACACTCATGACTCTAATACACAATTGTCACTCCGGCAGACAATTGTGACTCCCGTACACAGTTATGACTCCGGTACACAGTTGTGACTCCGGAATACAGTTGTGACTCTGGCACACAACCATGACTCCGATACAGAGTTGTGACTCTGGTACATAATATATAGCTGTGAGTCTGGTACACAGTTGTGACTCTGATGCACAGTTGCGACTCCGGTATACACTTGTGACTCTAGTACACAATATTGTCTCGGGTATACATTTGTGACTCTGGTGCACAGTTGTGACTCCGGTACACAGTTGTGACTTCGGTATACAGTATGACTTTGGTACACAGATGTGGCTCCGGTACACAGTTGTGACTCCGGTAAACAATATGACTTTGGTACACAGTTGTGACTCCTGTAAACAGTATGACTTTGGTACACAGTTGTGACTCCGGTAAACAGTATGACTTTGGTACACAGTTGTGACTCCGGTAAACAGTATGACTTTGGTACACAGTTGTGACTCCGGTAAACAGTATGACTTTGGTACACAGTTGTGACTCCGGTAAACAGTATGACTTTGGTACACAGTTGTGACTCCGGTA
>JAUTXX010295116.1:0-13930 GCA_032273605.1 Panulirus laevicauda | reverse complement strand
CATCCCCCCACCTCACCCCCACCCAAAAAAAAAAAAATCACTCCAATTCTTTCCATCCCATGGACACCTCTCGTCCTCCAGCAGGTTCAAGCCTTGGTAATTCATCTCTTTTTGAGTCTCTTCCTCTATAGTTTACAAAGAGAAAGAAAGAAATATATGAAAATACTGCATGGCAGCAAATGGAGGGCATAAAGAATAACATTTTAAACAAAGAAGATTCGGAATTACTAAATCACAAGTGATTCGTGAGAATATACTAAAAAGATATCAGCCTAAAATATACTCATGTCTTTTAAAGAAGCTTTAGGAATTATTTAATGCAGTGCTAGGAAAATTAAGATGTGCTTGGAAAGACTGTTGAAACAAAATATTAGATTCGAGGCTAAAGTCACTACATGAAGAACCTTTATCTATCTGTGTATATCTCTGATGCCTTTTACAATTGAAACTCCCTCAAAGGGTGGCCACAGCAATAGTCATCATAGCAAGTGAAGTCCAGTGCTGCTACTTAGCATTTAGTGCCTCACACTTAACTGGCCACTGGTAAAGGGTAGCTCTAGCACAGTGTTTGCTAAGGCTCCTACCTAATTTTCCTCCTGACTACTTCTATCTAAGGCTCCCACCACCTGCTACCTAATGCTCTAGTCTAAATGTTCCTATGTACTGTTTCTATCTGCTGCTGCTATCATCTCGCCAAAAGGCAGGGCTAGTGCATGGTGCTCACTGTAGGAAATCTAGAGCTATGAAGAACGAGCTGTGTGAGTTAAGTGTTGTCAAGTGTTACGTATTACAAGGAGAGATTATACGTTTGTGGACAGAATGCCAGTAGTCCACATGTTAGTAAGGCAGAAAGTAAAAACAGTTACCAGGGTCAGAGGAGTGCAACTTGACATCCAGCGAAGTGCTGGCTCAATGAGCAGATGTAACTAACCCTCCCGTTACCCTGGTGGGTAGTACTGGTAATATACCTTCCTGGTCGTTGGTTGCCTAGCAACTACTACCAAGAACTTTTAATTGATAATTATGTAAAAGGAGTAGTGGCCAAGAATAACAATATCATTTGACAAGTAAGAGATGCAGTGAGTATTATGTGCTAGCCCTGCTATCCTGACAAAATCCTGTCGTTGGTAAGTAGGTACCTCCCGTACCTCCCTCTACTTTTGACAGTTATATCCTTTTAGTCAATTTCCCGTCACTGATCCTTTCATTATGTCCAAACCATTTCAGCAAACTCTCTACAGCTCTCTCAGTAATACTCCTTTTACAACCAGGCCTTTCTCTTACACTATCATTCCCTAGACAATTAACTGTATTTACATGACTCAAGCATTTCATTTCCAACACAACCACCTTCTTTCATTCTTTTTGCATTTAGCATCCAAGCCTCACACCCATACCACATCATTGGGTCTACTTTACCATCAGACATACTTATCTTTCCCTTCACAGACACTGACCTCTTTCTCCACGGATCTTAATGCATCCAGGCCCTTTACCCTCTCACATCCACCTTAATATAGTTCACTTTAGCTCCAGTAGTTCCATCTGCTGTCTTCTTCACTCTCAGGTAGAGTCCACTTCTTTCAAGCTCTTTCCTTCCAAAGCAATCTGTCATGCCCCCATGCTAAACCTCATAACCACCTCTCATTTGCCTTTTTTTTTTCAACCACTGCTCCTTCCACTTCCTCATGTACATATCCTAGTTACTCATACTCCTTCCATGCAGGTATCATCCATACACTTCTCTTTCACCAACAACTTAGATAATGAAAGAAATCATACCGATGCAGAAAAATTTTATTTTCACAAAGAAATCTTTAAAAAAGAAATTTTTCCTTTGATGTAGAATATTTTTTATGACTCTTGACCATCACCTTTCAAGTCATGATATAAGAAAGTGAATAAGAGGTGTGCAGAAATTAATGTCTCTGCGTATTCTGTAGAATTCCTTCAGTCATATTACTGATGATTCAGAACCCAAGGTACTGATATAAAATTTATGCTTAAGTGAAGACTTGTATGGCTGTTTAAAGTATACAGTACTGAGCTTTTAAATGCACAAGAGTGTGATCAACTAAGCAATGTATAATGGTACTGCTTTCCTTGATATTAGTATGGTTGTAGTTAGGGTTGAATTTTCTTTTTGCCGTAGTGGATATAACTATGTACTATCTTGGGAATGAAACAAATTTTGATAGTTATTAAATGGCTTAGATTTTTTAGGTCAGTATGCTGTGTATCATCATGAATTGAGAAAGGAAACATTTTATGAGTGCCATACACCATTTCAAAGATAAAGTCCTCACAAGGGATTTCAGAGCTTAGTCATAGTTGTATTGAATAGCAGCATTTTGATTAATTTATTTTTGAAATATCTATTGATGGTGCTGACAACATGATTTTACTTTATACCCTTAAATAGTGTTTCAGATTTGCATTTATGGCTAGGTGTTGTTAAAGTGTAGTTGCATGAGTAGATAGTGTACAGGCATGCATGTAGGAGTTAGTGATGCAGAGTACAAATTGGAGAATCTGTTAATTTGTGCATATACCAATTGGGATAAATGGTCATTTCTAATTCTTTCCATTGTCAAACAGAAGATTCATGCAAAGAGTTGTGGCAGTGACAAGAAACATATTTGGTAATAGATGAGGGAAGTGTTTGTATCCCAAAATGGACCCCTCCTGGAATATAAACAAACAGGTAGGTTCAGATTTGAATCCAAAGTTGATTTTGCAGTGGATTATTTTGATGGTAAGCTGATGATTTTTTTGTACATTGTTTATGTATTGTTCTTGAGATAATTTTTTTCTCTTAGAACCTCATGATTGCTATATCATGTGGGCAGTTCCATTGTTTTGTGTTCCATGAAATAGATCATAACTCAGAATATGTAAGGATATTTCCTCCACTCTGTTGTGAAAAAGATATGGATGTTTTTCTTGTAATTTAGATTATTTCCTTATTTATATGGATTGATGCTTTAAGCCTGTCAGCTAAGGACACATTCAGGTTTCAGTGAACAGCATATCATATGAAAAAGAAATACTCCTCAAAACAAAGAATGATGGTCCTTTACTACTGACCCAATGCTAATAGTTAGCAGTTAAGTGTCTTGAGATTGCTATCCTAATGCTAAGCTGGTCAACAGATGGCACTAACCCACTTTATACAGGCCCCCATTGCTTGATGATTAGTATTGATATCTTTCCATAGATCTTAGCACATACTGGCACATACACTCGTTCGTGTAAGCAGTGAAAAGGGCATTTGCATTAACAGATCATTTTACTGCACAGGAGCAGATGATTATATAAGCTTTGCCCACTTGTGCATGATTTTTGTATTGTTTGGGTTTCAATAAAGATAAGCTATAGGTAGAAAATGAAAGGACTGAACTGAATTAGTTGGTGTAGATTAAGCCATTCCTAGTTCCTTGACCTTGACTAGATTCAACATGCACTACTACCTTAGCTAGAAGATATAACTTTGTCATGCTCCAAACATTGAGATGTCTTTTCAGAGAGATGTCTTTTCAGAGTTGCTTTTATTTGTGTCTTTGTTCACTTTAAGCGACTTCGGATGATTTTTACATTTTTGCACCCTTCAGGTGGATGAGGCACATAAGCCATCCATCCATTTGTAAATGTTTACAATGATTAATAATTTGTGATGCTGTTTTTGGTTTTGAATTTTTTGTTTACTTTCATTTGTTAGTAAGTAATTGCTTGCTAATACCATTTCTGCCAAATGAATCGTATACCAACATCTTTTCTGTGCCTTGTAAAACATGTAGTTGTGTACTTGCAGGTCACCTGCATAAAGTTCTGTCCAGATTCCATGGACACTTGCTCTTTGAATAGTTAACATTGCATCCTGTTAACAGCAAGTGTCTCTTTACTGTACAGGGTCTCTGCACGAGCTTTGTAAACCAGCAGCATTACATGCTTCCAGCTCAGGAGAATATGTCACAAGGGTTGACATTTCCAGATATGCAGTTTGAAAGCTTTTCATTCAGTGCCTTAAATGTTAAAGAGGACCTTCTGAAATATTTGTGAGAGGACCTTCTGAAATATTTGTGAAAGGACCTTCTTCACAGTGACTATTTTACAGTTCTTGATAAAGAAGTTCATAGGTGATTGTCTTCCTCAAATATTAGACACTGTGATGCTAGGAAGATGCACAAGTAAAGGTTTTACTATATCATTAAGGAGATGGACAGGCAAATGTTTTTACTATATCATTAAACCTGTTGTATTCATAAGTCAGTGTCAGCAGTAGACAGTGAGATTTTAAAACTTTCAAGAGACTTATTTACCGTATATACTCGTGTATAGTTCGAGTTTTTAAGAACAAATTTTTAGGCAAAAATACAGGGGATCAACCTATACATGGGTAATAGTTTTGTTAAGTTGAAATCCGTGCATGATGGGAAGGGCTAGGAGCAACTTCTTGCTTCAGACATGAAAAATATTTACCACTTACTACCATTAAACGATGGAAACTTAAAATATGTACCAAATAGTAATGAAAAGCTGTGCAGTGCCTTCAGGAGATTAAATTCACCAACTTACAGTAGGCTAACTCACCATATGAAGTGCTTTCAGTAGTCTATATTGAAGTTCTTAGCTCAGGCTAACTTATCACATCATATACGGTATCATAGTGTCTGACTTGAAACACTGTTGGTAGAGTAAGCTGGTTCTAATGGCATCCTACTGTAATCAAATTTATAAGTGTTTCTAACCTTAATTACTGTAGTTTACCTGATGTAGGCAATATGAAGTAGAAAATACCAGTACATGTAAGAAATTAGAAGAGAATAACAAGAAAGCTGCTGTTGGGCTATTTTTGGTAGGGTTGAGGGAGAGAGCACCTGCTGTTTGGTCTTTTTTGGTAGGAGAGTTACACAAATTCCTGTGCTGTTATTTATTTGGTGTTTTATGTATATTTAGAAATGAATACTTGTAAGCTAACAGTTCCATAACATTGTATTATATACAAACCTGTCATATTTCTGGTAATAAGAAGTAAGACAATACGAACTTAAAAAAAATTTCAATGTACGGTAATATTAAAGACTGCATGGAAAGGGGGCCGATGCAAAGGCAAAGCCTCAGAGATCAGGGCTTTGCTGTATCAGCTAGATGGAATGTGTTTTTCCAATCTTTTTCACTTAAGAAACTGGTACATCACAAATATATTTTACCCTAACTATGCCTGAATAACTATATTCTCAGAAATAAATAGTAGTTTTGCTGAAACATGATATATTTCAGTGTAAGATAGGATACATGAAAACGAAGGACTTTATCCAACCTTTCAATGTTCAAGATATCACTTGTTTTTTAATAGTTTTTGGTGAAAATACTGTTATTACATTGATGTTCTATTCACATTGTGCTTGATATATATTCATGGAAATGAGACAGTTTTGCTGAAATGAATGTGCATCATTTCACTGTAATTTGCAGTGGAAAGTGGGATGAAATCATGATGAAAACAATCGAGTTTTGCTTTCTTTTGTTCAAAAAATTCTACCGCAATCACTTTTTAAATGATTTTTAGTTAAAGAAAATGTTTTATTATAATAATTTTCTATCCTAATTGACGTGAATGGAAATATACATTATTTTTGATGAAACTACTTGTGTTTCAGTGCAAAGTGCTGTAATAAGTAATGGTAAACAATTTGCCTTTGGCACTTGGTCATTCAGGCTCAGTAAACTTCAGTTTATAGGATGTAGTGTTTTAGTGAGGATTTTCTGAAATGTGTTTTATATGCCATAAAATATGACACTTTATTACCCTAATTTGTTATTCCATTACCCCAAAAACTTGTGTTGACTTATACACGAAGCATATCATAAATGAATTATTTATTGGCCAAAAATTCAGTGGTCAACCTATACACAAGGTAGACTTTAGATGAGTATATACTGTTTGTACATGGAGCAAGTTACAGATATGCTTAACTCTTTCCCAGCCACCTGTGAGTCATGCTGCGTTGTCATACAAGTTTGTACAGATTGCTGGGTATGAGGTGCACAAAACAAGAATGTGCCACCTGTTGCTTGGCTTGGTCAATGGGATGGTAGTGTTTTACACCATCTCATTTGATGTCTAATGACATATTCCTGTGTGTGATGTTGTGGCTATTATACAGTTTTAGGAGTATTTCTTTTTAAATCAAAGTGTCCAATGTAGCTTGAATAGGAGCTCAGAGCCTTTATGTCCTAAGCTGACTTCTTTATACTCACTTTACATTTACGTAGTCTGTTTCCTCTCATTTACAGGATGAAGGCCAATCTATGATTTAATTTATTATACACTGTAATAATTTGAATAATTTGTGTGTTATATCTATAAATGCATAAGACCATTATCGTTGTGCTTTTTTGGCATACTGAAAGTTGAGAGGCACAGAAAAATTATACCCTGAACATACACTGAACATGTAAACTGTGATTTATGAGAAGTTTGAGGGTTCCCTAACCACATAAAGTGACCTAGTTAGAGAATGGAAAGCTAAGGAAAAAAAAGAAATTAGAAATTGTCTGAATTTTGAGAATGTGTGGCAGATCACAAAAGAATAATCAGGGAAAAGAAAAGGTAATACTTTATTTTCATATTTTTGTTATTTGGCAGTCCTTACTTCAGTGATATGCTTCTCTGAATAATCAGAAGCTTTGAGTTTTCTAGGGTAACAATTTTCCCTCAGTACGTGAAAGTCTATATGATTTAACCTTAGAAGTTGATATTATTATAACAAGTTTCTTACTGTCCTATAAACTTTTTCATACAGGGAAGTTGGCATTGTGCTTGTAGAATGTTTTCCAAATATTTTTTTTCGCCTACCATGTCTGTAGTTCCAGCAGCAGTATTAAGGCATTTGCTAAAGAATTGTGTCTGTAAGTTTGCATATCTCGTGATTTGGGCATAAGCCACGTAAATGCTTTTAGAAATATAAAGTGAAAGTACTAGAGCTTCCTTTACAAGTATATACAAAGGGGAAGGTACAAGTACAGATAAAGGATAAAACAGAGGGGAATATAAGATTAAAAGGGAAATAACAGTACGAGGAATTGATAGAGATTATGATTATTTATAACCATAATCAGTTGAAAAAATGAATAGAGCACATGAACAGATTGACTTGTAATTTGTACTCTCCTTTGTCCACTCATGATAGGAAAGTGGTGTAAGATTTTATAGGCCATTGTTGTATCTAATTGTAAGGTTACTCAGATATTTTTCCCAATGAAAACATTTTAAAACATCATCTTATACTAACCATTGATCACTTATTTTGATTTGCACGAATTTTGTGTACTATTTGTTTCTATGATGTATGATTCATGTATTTTATATATAAGAAAAGAGGTTGAAAGATGATTGTTTAGTGTTACACAAACTATGCTGACACATGAAGCGAGTCTTCATGTGTCAGCATAATGGAAGCTGATGGCAATAAAAAAGATAAATTATCAACAAAGAAAATCTTCACTTTTACTGCGATCTTTTAAGTTATCCACTTTTAGCAGAGTGATGTTTTTATGAAGCCATTATAATAGCAAACTGCACTTCCAGCCTTAAGATCTACATGTGATAAAGTTTGATGAGTATCACATGTTGTATACGATTGCCATAGTCCAGAAACTTGTCACTTGGTCAAATTGCTAAGAATTTTCATGTTTAGTATAGAATAAGTAGCTTAAATTTCCAAATGTTTATAACAGTTAAATATCCAGATAATTTTATTTAGAATTTCAGGTTTAGATGATCTTATAAAGTTCGTACATAGGAAAGACTACTGAGGCATCATATTTCCTGTAATCGATTTAAGAATACCAATTATAGGCTCTAGGCAACATTTGATCACATTCATAATCTGCTTTTTTGTGAGTCAGGGTACTCCTGGTTATTGTACATTTGTCCTGGTCTGGTAAATGAGCAAAAATTTTGATTTGTTGATTTGATCCACTTAAATCCAGAGAGCACTTAGCTGGTTAAAAGATGCGTGCATAACACTTAACACAATTACTTTTTACAGAAAATATATACACTTCGCTAAGTTAGTTGTGAATGACTGCCAGAAAGCTGTCTTCCTTGTAATGGGGGAAAAATGATACATAAATACAGTATATAAAAAACTTTATTTGTTGAGTAATATTGCGACTGGCTTAAGTACAGAACACAGTGATTGTGGTCCTAAGGGTAACGTATATCCCTGAAGAGAACTGTAATTATGCAAAGTGTAACAACATACAGTGAAGTGAAAAAAGAAATAAACAAATGGTGTGAATAATGGTTAATGGGGAACAAAAGGTGTGAAACTGTCATCAGTATAAAATTGCTAACAAACTAAATGTGTACTTAACCTATGATACGTCCGAGTCAACAGTAGGCAATATGTACAGAAATATATTACAAAAAATATTGAGCGAGTGCAATACATGCCCAAAGTTGAGTCGAGCAGACATGATAACACAGTGATAACTTTGTAATGACACAGTATTATATAAGGTAACATTTGTTACAGATGTCTTGCCCCAGACACCTGCCGCAGCCCGCCGCCCAGGTGGACCTTGATAAATACAGCTACAAACTACATAATACAGACTTATAACATATATAGGGTGCCCGCCCTATCTTGATATCACTTGTATAAATATTTTCAGTAAAAATAAAAGGGAATCTAAAGCTTAAAGTTAGTTAACCACAGATGGTGAATGATCTGAAAAGAAAAAAAATAATAATAGAGTTAACCAGTACACTGCTGATGTAGAAGGGATGTAATAGAGCTTTAAGAATGAGTACTGAGGCAATAGATTATAGTCAAACTGGTATCATTAGCAATGTGCAGGATGGGCTGGGGAAAAAACAGACAATTAGATGACCATATGTGATGAAATCATGACTGGCCTGTATATATATCTTGGGAGTTGTGCCTAGCCTGTGTATAAGCAGGAGTCATGATTACCTTGCAAGTAAGTTGGAGTCATGAAAGTGCAAAGCATGATTGGCCAGTAAAAAGTTGTGAGTGGCCTTTATGTAAGCAGGAGTCATGAGAAGCCTGTAAGTTTGAGTTTAACTGACTTGTGAGTGGGAGTCATGACTGGCCAGTATGTAAGTGAGAGTTATGACTAACCTTCATGTACATAGGAGTTGTGACTGGCCTGTGTACACTATTTCATAAGTGGCATGTGTGAAAGTGGGAATAGTAGTTGGTCTGTGTGTGTGGGAGAGGGTCAATGTAGCACTGAGGAGGGATAATATAGTGTAAGAGCCAATATACAGCATTTAGGGCCAGATATAGTGTGAGAAAGCCAATAAAGTGTGGGAGCCCTGATAGTAATGAGGGCCAATACAATATGAAAGAGCCAAAACAGCAAACGAGGCCAATATAGTTATAAGAGCAACTATGTACATTGCCACTAAATTAAGAAGAGGTAAGTACATCAGGAAAGAGCCTGTTTAGAAAATTTCTAATATAGTGTGAGAATGCCAGTATGGCAAGAAATAGCCAGTACAACATGAAAGGCCATTACAACAGAAAAGTTTCCATGCGATGTGATGGCCAATGTAATATGAAAAAGCCCATGTAGTTGTGGTGATTGCTGAAGAGCAAAATGACTCAATGAACTTATGAAGTTGTGTCATTCCATGGAGCTGTTTCAAATGTTTGCATGGTTTTACATTCTCATTTCTTGGTTTATGACATTTAAGGATATTTTATAATTATGATCTATGAATTGATGTTATTTCTTTGAACTTAATTGCATTCTGCTTTAGAAATGAGTATTTTTTCACTGAAAATTTATGCTTGTTATTAAAACAAAACAAATATTAACCCTCTTACACTATAATAGTGGTAAAATCTAAGCATTTCTGAGGGAGGCATGTACAAATATATAAGAATGAAAATTGAGATATAGCAATGAACAGCCCAATCAATAGAGAGAATTTTTTTTTTACCCATAAAAGAGCTCCTGGTGTGAATGGAAGTATTAAGAAAGAATAAAATGTTAACTAGAAACCTGGGAGTTTTTAGAGATGAATCAGTAACAATATTCAAAATGAGTAATGGATAGTCATCTGGAAATATAATCCTGTTAACACAACACATACCTGTCAATATTCTTTTCCTAATACTCGTACAGGTTGTAGAGAGTCTAGTAGCCAGAGCTGCCATATTTACACACGGTGGTGTAATGCGGTTCAGTCGTGGTGTGAGTGACAGTGACATAGCCGTGCTTAGTTTCCGTCACTGTCACGTACATATGCTGCTGTTTGGTTTGGATGTTGGTCTTGGTTACATAATGTGGCTCATCTAATGTCTCTGTCACATAATTCTGCTCAATCTTCGTCTCAGTGACATAGTGAGGCTCCTGAACAGTCTTGTAGACATGTTTAGTTACGGTGACATAATAGGGGACCTGTGGGACAGTTTTGGAGGAGTCAAAACAAGTTGTGGTGTAGTTGTATTTGTGAAAATTATTTGACTATACATGATATCTCTAGAGATGTTTACCATGCACAGATACTGCATTAATCATAATAACTAATATAAGTATTAAAATTTCAAGTGTGAGAGGGAGTTACAAAATATCACACATATTTCAGTAATTTCCATAACATATATCAATAAGTGCATGTATGAGCTTCAGTAAAGAGTTAATGAACACTCATACAAATATTTAGATGTGAAATTTGAACAGCAGCTGCAGCCACAAAGTAACAATGCCTTTAGAAAACTACCATGTGGCAACAAGGAAATGATAAGTAGCAGAGACACTGACTCTGTACAGGACAGAAAAGGCAAAGGGAGCTGAAATCAGGGGAAAAGGGCCAGAGGAGGCATCTTTACAGGACAGAAAGGGCAAAGGGAGCTGTAGTCAGGGTGAAAGGGCGAGAGGGGGCAGAGTCCAGGAAGAACCTAACAGAGGGGGCTGAAATGCTGATGTAAAAAGTATAAGGGAGCAGGAATTGATAAAATAAGAAAGAAGATGGGGATGAGGTCCACCTGGACAGTGCTGGTGCAGTAGTGGCTCTCAGTGTGGGTCTTCATATAGTAGTGGGTACCAGGCATCATCTCCTTCACTGTGGTGATGTGTGCCTCCGTCACAGTGTCTGTATTGTACGCAACCTGTCAACACACACAAGAAAGATTTAAAAGGAGTGTAACCCAACAGGAAGGGGGAAGAAAACACCTTTGAGGAAAAGGTGTGAAATAAATGGGTTACAGAGGGAGACATAGGGAAGGAATGGGAGGGAGGAGCATTGTTTGCTTAAGGAGACAAATTGGAAAATTACAGCATTAATGCACATAAAGAAAACAAAAGTCTTTGGTTACACCTAAAACAAAAATAAGTCAGTTTGTTTTTATAACTTGATTACTATAACTTTGCTAGCAATAAAAGACAGAAAAACAGTGATATTTATATGGCAACTCATGCAGCTTTTATTCTCTTGAGTCCCACACGCAAATATCCTGTGATAGAAATGCTGAATTATTATTGCGATTGACAGTGAGTGTGGCCTTACCTTTGTCTCATAGACGACCTGGTCTGGCAGGGGCTGGGTCACAAATTCATACTGGACAACAGTAGTGGGGTAATACAACGTCTCTGTCATGTACTTGTACAGGGTAGTGGACACATACTGTAGAAGAGGAAGGAAGGAGTGAAAACCTACTGTGGCAGGGGGTAAAAACTTTCTCTAGCAAGGGGGGTAACAACCTTCTGAGGTAAGGAATGGTAAGGGGTGTCACCCTACTATGGCAAGGGAAAAAACCTACTAAGGCAGGGGAAGGGATGGGATAACAGCCAAGAGTAACAGGGAATTAAAAACCTACTAAGATAAGGGATGGGAGGGGGATAATTAGCCATGGTAGTTGGCACTTGTAGTACCAAAAGTGAATTATCTACAAAGAAATTGAGCTTTAAAGTGTAATGTTAATGTATGCATTGATGCTATGAATTTTGCGTATGATTCATGGGATTCTTTGACATACAAACTGACAGATGAGTAATGCAATGCAAGGGTTCTTTGTGCAGTAACTCTTATCCTTGAGTTACAGCACCACAAGGGTGATTAATTGAATTGCTAAAACAAAGGAATACAAAAATTTTAAAATTCATATGGTTAGGTCATCGAAACTTGGGTAATTTCAACTCTTAAAAATATCATCACTAAGTAGAGGTGAAGTCACCATTTTTTAAATATGTCAACCAATGTGGCATAGGCAAAGGTATGCTCCACTGAGAAATAAAATGAGAAGAAAGAGAAAAACCAACAAAAAATAAAATGGGGATTAATTTGAGCTCAGGTGTTTGCAAACCCAACTCTTGAAGGAGGAAAGGTCATAAGAAGAAGCAAAGCTACTAAAAAGGAAGAGAATTCCATGTTTCTTTTCTTTGTGTGGAAGGAGATATTGTAATGCCCAATCCTTATGTTTTTGGTCTCCACAAAAACTATGGGAAGAAGCAACCAGTTGCATGCTATGTGTCTATGCCTTTGTGGCTAGGATACATGCTGAATGCAGTCAGTTCATGAAAGCAGTGGCCATAATGATACCTGCAGAATAGGGTGGGGAAAGAAACATCATGGCCAACAGCAAGGGAGTTATTAAGGTAGAAGGCATCTGATTCCTATTCCAATCTGGCTCAAAGAGGACGTTTATATAACCAGTTATGCAAGTAGTACTCCTCATTGGGGCAAATGTGACTCCTGGAAATGTGGAAGAGCTGATCTTAAGAAAAATAAGTGTGGCACCTATACAATACCCCCATGTTTTGAATGCAGATTTTGTGATGGTAATTGTGAGATCAGGACAGAGTGGGGGATGTGGTCGTGGCCTTCATTTTTATTCTATGGAAGGTATGAATTTGTAGTGGTTTGAAACCCTGTAGTGGGTAGAGAAGATCTGGAAAGAAATACTGATGGAAACTTCATTTTCCTATGATGAATTAAAACAGGTTACTTACTGCTTCCTCACTCTGTGATGCTGCACAGGTCTGAATTTAAAAAGGAACAGATTAGTTGCAATAAAAGAACAAGCACTGAGAGACGAAGGGAAGGAAATTGAATAGGCAAATGCAGAGTGGAAAAATAGGCGCACACGTGAATAAAGTTAGAGGTTAAAGAGAGAAGACCATTTTGGAGAAAAGAGGGTGTGTATTTTAGGATAAAGTCATGATGGACACAGCTGTCGACAGGGTAAAAACGAGATGGCATTCCATCAGCAGCTACCATGGTGGAATGACTGAATAGAAGATTATGAATTAGATTACAGAGAGAAGCAGAAAAGTCAAAGAAAGAAACTAGAATGCAGAGACTTGTACTACACCCTGTCAGATGCCTTAGAGATGTTGAGGGCCACAATAAAGGATTTATGATAATCCCTTTGGAAATAGTAGTAGTGAGAGCGATGAGATAATAACCAAAAGAGTAAGAACATTACATTTTTTTTAAATACCTGTTTTTGTATGATCTTAATGAATTGCTAGGTTTTCTGCATACCATATTTTTTTTTTTTTTTTTTTTTTTTTTTTTTTTTGCCGCTCCTCCAGTCATTGGAACCATGAAGAGTAGAGTGTCAATGGAACAATCATATTCTTCTCTTGGTCAAGTTGCTTGTTGTATTCAGTCTTACCCTGACCCTAAAACTGATCACATGGCTTTGAAACACACCAGTTTACTTTAGTGCTTGTTCTACAATCTGTGTGTAAGGACAAATGCTTGGCATCCCTGAAGGCAGACCACAAGAACAAGAATATCATATTTATATTTTCTTGTTAATTACATTTTTGTGTGCCATTTCCCGTTGAGTGAGTTAGCACCAGGAAGAGATGAATGGCCTTATTCCCTCATGTCCTGTCTTTAGGTGGCCTATATGATGCAATGAAACCAGATCCCCCTGTCATC